>JAULCD010100890.1:0-11545 GCA_032361085.1 Calliostoma canaliculatum
CCTAACTTCTGTATCAACCGCCTAAAACCTGGTGCCATATTCACACAGACAACTCGGCCATTTAACAATACAACTTCGGCCAACTAAAGCTATTCATAATGGTAGGTTCCAACATGACAATAGCAATAGCAGGCCCTGGGCCCCATTTCTTAAGCGACTTTAGGCAAAGTTGATCGTAAGTGCTAAAATATAACATTGGCTTACGACTGTCGTAGAGAAGAGATAGCTTTGGAAACGGTGCCCTTCGGCACCGGTTCCAAATCAACCTCTACACTACGACAGTAAGCCTATGATCAGAGGCAACGCCACAGAACATTGTTTTAAAAATCGCTTACGATCAACTGAGCCTAAGATTGCTTTGAAGAAGTGGGCCCTGAAACAGCTCTAACTAAAATCAACAATAAAACACTATTCATCTGAAAATCATTCTCGGGGAGAAGATATCAAAATTTGAAACAAAGAAAAGGCCTTCATTATTTGGCAATATCCTACACATCCTAACCCACACCTAAATAAATCAACAACATACCACAAAACACCAACATTGACAAGTATTAACAAAACTAACAGACAGGCCAGTAAACTGACACACATGTATACTAAAACACAACAGACTGCTCACACGCCAAGTCGAAAACACTCACACAATGCAACACATGCAAATGCATACAACACAAGTTACACCATCAATTCATAAATTGTGCATTGCATCCATACAACACCCACCCAAAAACATCCACTACAAGAAGACAAAGTCATCAATATCCCCCGCAATGGTAAAATATGAATGGCGAAGTGTCAAAAATATTGAACGGTCTTCGAGTTTTGCTCAGGAAATGCGTCTCTTTCAAGACAAAATCCAAATTGTTTCTATGAACACTAAGGAAAATTAAAATAATAAAAATCAAAATCACAAAAGCATCACTTCAGCAGCTAATTGGTCAACATGCGAAGTGTTGTTGAAAAATATTGAACTTCTTGTTTTAATTCTGCTCCGGAAACAAAATGCACCCCTTTGTGAGACAAAGTCTAAACCTTTTCCATGGAAACAGAGGAAAATAATATCACAAAATTCCAAAAATAGCAAAAGGCACCACTTCAGCAATATTAAACGGTTTTCGCGTTCTGCCCCGGAAACAAATTGCACCCCTTTTTGAGAAAATGTCCAAACTGTTTCCATGGAAACAGAGGAAAATAAAAAATTACAAAATTCTTAAAATAGCAAAAGGCACTACTTCAACACCTGATTGATCTACGGGTTTCCTTTAAAAATATTGAACTCTTTTCGAGTTCTGCCCCGGAAAAGAAGAATTTGCACGGACGGACGCATGGACGCATGCACGTACGTACGGACGCATGGAGTCCATTTTAATAATGCGTGGGATAAAAAAAATCACGCCACAATCACTTACAAGCAGTCATCGCTTTGGGCCAATACATAAAACCAAACACCGGGCCCCTAGCTCGTATATGAAATAATTCATGCTCAACTAAACTAAAACAAATTTGTATACATGTACATATGAAATACTTAGGATAACACTGTCACGCACGTGACTCAACAACAACATAGGTGACAGAGGCGTTACCTATACAGCTGCATCCCAAAAGTTTGTTCACTTCACACTTGATTTGATTTCCGCTAATTTGAATGAATCCTCCACTGTTTAGGTGTAAATAAATCATGAATTATTTTTGTGATATGAATAAAATATATTCAAATTAACCCGAGGAAAGAAACATTACCATTAATTTTACATTTAATGGCGAGTGCATAATGGAGTGCTTTGTTCATGGTGTTATTTTACCGAGGTTTTGAGTGAAGTTTGGAAGGTAAGTTTCTTTTTTAAATACATTAGTATGACTCTTTTCCAAATGTAAAGCTTTTGGCACTTTATCTGTTAATGTGTTAAAAAACAATTTTGATTCGTTTAGCTTCATAGTACATATACATATACCAGGAATTGAAAATGATTAACCGCACGAATTAACACCTTTTCATTACTTTCACAGATATATTAAGAGATAAGATCTTCAATTAGCAGGTATTTGCGAGATAAAACGTTTCTATTTGTTGAATCAAAATCATATTTTAGCATTGATAAGAAAAGTATCCAAAATTAAAGTTTGATTGAATGGACATAAAGTATTGCCCCAGAGGGGCTCTGGGAATCAGTGGTCAGTCATTTAGCAAATATTGGCCTAGAAGAATAACTTAGATGTATCTGTAATAGACATGATCAAGTTGTTTAATAAATACAAAGAAACTAACAATATTCGTTATCGACTGAGGTCTGGGAGGCGAAAATGCACGACATTGCGTGAAGACAGAATCATCAGAAAACATGTCTACAGTGTAGATATGGGACCGTGAACATACTTCGTAGCTAACTGAAACAATCCCTGGATAGAATGATTAACACGATAACCATCTCACGTGGGCTACACATATTTGGACTTAAATGCTATGTGCCTTCAAGAAAATCTTTGTTGGACAAACAGCAACGTTATAAACGATGTCTGTGGGCAAGGAAAGTCAGGAATTTCATGCTGCCACAATGAAGAAAGGTTATTTTCTCTGATGAATCTATCTTTAGATGCTTCAGCAATCGCAGAAGAATGAAAGTTCGGCGTTTCACCCACGAACGTTACCGTCCAAACTGTGTACAGGCCATTGTTAAGCATCCACCTCAAGTTCATGTATTGGGTGTGATTTCGGTACATGGTCAAGAACTTCTCAGGAATGTAACTGGAACTCTTAACATTGAGACATATCAAAAGATCATTATTATTGACTTCTCGACACACGGTTCATGTTTGATTTTGCTATTGAAGCACTTTGTGTTCTAACAATATAGTGTACCCACTCACAATTCAAGATCAACTTAATCTTTTCTTGCCTAACAGAATATTATAGTCCTTCCATGGCCTGGGAACTCTCCATATATGAGTACCATAAAGAAGCAGTAGCATCATCTTCAACATCCCCTGAAACATAAATTTCAAAACGGAACTAAATCTGACATATTTTATTACACGTAAGGTGAAAGCTGGAAATTAAGAAGTACGGAAAATAATTTTAAGAGATAAATCCACCAATGATATATATTTAGTCTAAAGACTTGTAATATTTTTGGGGAGTAATTTGTAGTTTGTGGATAATTTTAGCGCCAGGTAATTTAAAATAAATTGTTCGGATCAAAGTAGATAATTTTCTGGTCAATCGAGGATAGGCATGTTAATAACCGAGCCAGTTTGCAAAAACGATCAAAATAGTGACTATAAATTAAAATATAGTGTACAAGCTGAATGGAGATATACTAACAATAACCTGCCTCATATCTTACCGTGCGGCTTACGGAAATATCCAGGTCAGCTGGCTACTAGCCTGATCCGAATATTTCCGTAAGCCGCATAGACAGACAGGCGGCGATGTTGAGTGAGACACTAAATGGCGAAACCCTTTAATAAACGAAACTTTTTTAAATTCTGGGACACGTCACCCAGAATAACTTTTCCAAAACTATGCCGCACGGTAAGGGTTAATACAGTTAACAACAAGTTGATAACTGAGCTGGCTGCCGTTACACAAAACCATCGTAACGTTACGACCTCTTAAGCTATGTCACTGGACTAATGGGTTCGGTCGGCTTAATTCCTTGTAATACAATTATTAAACCGTCCATGTTGATCAAGACCTCCTTTCGGCAAGTGTCTCAAGGAACTTGAGATAGACACTGTCCTGTAATTTGACAAAACTAACAATAAACAATCAGAAGGTTTACACTGTAGTCACACAAAATATAAAGCATTTACGCAATATGCTCATGTGTTTATGTTAAGTACCGGGGAATTATTGATTTGTCATAAACACTCATTAATTTAAAATCTTGCAGAATTGGGGTTGTTATGACTTGGCTTTGTTTTTTGTTTGTTTGTTTGTTTTTTGTTAATTTGTTTTGTTTGTTCGTTTTATTTTTCGGGGTTTTCTTCTCTCTTTTTTCTTCTTTTTAAAAAAGGGGTGGGGGTGGTGGACATTTGCAATATTCGGCTAATTTTGGGGAAAAGTTATTGAAATCAAAGTTGTAGCATCTAAACTACACCATTTCCTGGTTAACCGAGGATGGAGATGTTGAAAATTGCGAACTAATAATAATATCCTGCCTGTTTATAACTGGTGACAAGTTGGTAAGTGAGCTGGGCGCTGTTTCACAAACCACCGTAACGCTACGACCTCACAAACTGTGACACTGGGCTAGTGGGTTCGGTTTACCAATGCTTAGTTCCTTGTTAAACTGTGTACTTTCAAAACAACAACAACAACAACAACAACAACAACAACAACAAAACAAACAAGTTTTTCTTTGGAAAGTGCACAATTTTCAAACGATTTGGGCATGTGTAAACGAATTCCACTGACCCAGTGTGTATGCATGAGATCATTTGAGCTTACACACTGTTGAAACTTGCTGGTGTACAACACTTTTCTCCTCGGGAATACTGCACAAGTTACCTTCCTTCTCCGCCGCTTGTCTCCCAGCCATTGGTCAGTGGAAGGGCATTCCTGGGGAAATAGACTCTGTAAGGCGACACAAAGTTAATAAACTGATTCTCGGGCACCTCCGCAGCACTTAGAAACCCCGCAGCACTTTTTGTTGCTATTTTTTAAATTAAAAAACCCCACTTCTATCCACTGTTGTGAAATAGTTTAGAATTAATGCGCCAAATTTCACGCAATTAAAGCATTTTATCTATGAAGATTTGTTTTTTGTTATTTTAACATAAAAGATTTTGTTCCTCATTGCAATATATCTTCTAAAAACTGGTTTTAATTTATTTTTTTAAATAAAAAAGCCTCGCTTCCTCATAATTTAAAAAAAAAATAACCTTAACATTTTTTTTTACAAATAAATGCCTGCCTCCCGCATCAATTTTTTTAAATGTGCCCGAGAACCAATTGCAAGTTATTAACTATTTGTGGCCTAACCTTTGTAATTCTTCTTCTGTTCCATAACATTTTTTGGTCAATCTTTACATAATTATCGAATTTTGCAATCCCTTATCACTATCTCAGATTTTCTAACTTGCTAATTTTCAAACGTTTAATCTGTACAACAAGTATGAGAGAATTAAAAAGGTTGCCGAAATGTATCCTTGTATTTTTAAATCAAACACACTTGTCAAGTCATAAATAGTAATAATCTTATGTTTTGTATAACTTTTAGTATGTATATTTTGGGTATTTTGCTCTTGTATCATCTGTGGTGGTTTATGGAGAAATGAAGAATTTGAGAATTTTATAATTGTAACATGGCCTCAGAACACCATTAGGCCTTGTATTATTTATTTGTTGGTTTACAAGTCCGGCAAAATCTAAATAAAAATAAATCGACTTTTGAAAGTTTTTCTTATTACCGGCGCTTATAAGTTCGAATGAAAATTAATAATAATAATAATAAATTGATTTGATTCGGTGAAATCCACCTAGTAGGCAGTTACAAACCTTTCCTGTAATAATTTTCGTAAGAGAGCTCCTGAAGGAGCTCTTTTACGCAAATTATTACAGGAAAGGTTTTCAACAGCACACGGTAGTAACAGTTTTCAGTTTTACTTGCCGCAGTTCAGAACTTTAGAACTAAAAGGATTGATGTTTGGCCATGTATTGCAGACTGAGATCGCCAACCTGACCGAGTTGATACGAGAGGTGAAGGGTCTGATGTACTCCTGTCAAGCCTCCAGCATCCTGAAGACCGATGATGCAGGCGATAGTCTTGGAGTGCTACCGCCTAACGACAAAAGGGTATGGAAATAAGATATGATTATAGTCTGAAATTGGCATATCATCATCAAAAATAAAATAACTCAAAATGCAAAAGTGCCTCAAGAATCATAGTTCTGGTGATGGAAAAGGGAGACAACTGTTGTCATTTTATGTGTAATCATTGAACAAATCTATAGGGAACTGATCACGAAGAAGTACTTTGAACTAATGACTGTAATATTGCTTACTGCGGTGTTAAACAATAACTTACTTACTCGTTTATGCGAAATATACAAGCCTTTTATCGGTCAAAACAATTTAATCCAGATTAGTCTCTTCCTAAGGGAGACAACTTTTGTGACACTAATGAGTTCCATGTACTGTTGTGGGACAAGCAGTTTTTGTTGCTGATATTTGAAAATTGACACAATGCTCTCATATTTCAGCCTCTTCATGAAAGACTAGACACGTTTGCTGAAGACAAGTCTCTGACGAGTAAAAAGCCGAACATCACTCACTTCCCGCCGGACTTCAAACCGATTCCTTGTCGGCCGTTGTTCTTTGATCTTGCGTTGAACCATGTAGAGTTCCCGTCTCTCGATGACAAGATGGAACAGAAGAAGGCCGGAGGCGGCGGAATCACCGGAATGGTCAAGGGCTGGCTCTGGGGAGGCAAGAAGTAGACAAGTGTGTTGTGTGTGTCTGCAGTGTGAATGTGTATTGTGTAACCCTAAAAATGTTGTGTCGTTTATGTTGAGGAAAAGGTAGCGTGACTGTTAACAGCTGCAGTATGAATGTGTACTGTACAACTAAAATAATGTTGTTCAGGCGCCCGCTCAACAAAGCCATCAAGAGGCTAAGATTGATCTTAGTTAATATTTCATCTTGACCATTGAACACTTCCATTGAACCTGACACCCATAGGAAGCTGAGGGAAGAGAGCAAAGTTTTCTTCAACACGTGAAGCTAAGATGTCTCTAATTTCACCTCAGCTCTCTCGCTACGAGAGCGCTAAGATGAAAGTTAAGACTTCTTGGCCTTACAATAGCTTTGTGAAACTGGGGTCTCGGGATGAATGACTGAGTTATCTGGATGACATCTTCTCTAAGTAAGATGCAACGTTTTGAAGCAAGGATAAAAGAATCTTTCTGTGAGACATCGCATCTTACTCAATAAAGAAGTTGCCATCCACGTGTCTTACTTTAAACAAAATGTCTCATGCCTGTTGATTGTGGAATAAGTGACATGACTGTATACCCTTTGAATACTGAATTGGGGTTTGTTTGACTTAAAACTGTGACCAGCTTGTGCTGTTAAAACTTATCTTGGGTAGTTTGTTTAAAAGAGCTACAGGAGCGGTTTTAAACAATTTACAACAAGATAGTTTTTTCACTGCCTTTTTGGCCTAAATTTGGATGCCAAAATGAATAAATGTTGTGTAGAGGACTCTTAAGTGTTAATCCTCGGAACGTTTTGGCATATGATTTAATCAAACCAAAAGCCTTTCCAGAAATAGTTTGTTTGAAAAAGCTTCTCCGCCGCTATTGCCTGTAATATTGACCAAAGTGGCGCTAGACAATGTCGTTCACTCACTTAACCCTTAAAGTTCTGAACCCAACACTTGTCAATTTCAAAACTCCAACCTAAATAGGCTGTTGAAAGCCTTTTCTGAAATAATTTGTGTAAAAGAGCTCCTATGGCTTAAGGTGGTAAGTTTTGGAGTAAAACTCGCCCCAGTTCAGCACTTTAAGGGTTAAAAGAGCTTTTGCAAGTGTTGACCTCTGTGAGACTGAGATGAGATGATTTCATGTGACAAGATTCAGTATAGAATAGCTGAATGCGTCTTGTTCATTTGTTTCCAACTTGTTTGAAATCAAAGTGTTTGAAATTTTTTATTTGTATGTACTGTAAAAGTTGTTAAGTTAGTATTTATTTTAATTGTAAATCAAAGTTTAACAGGAGGTAGAAAATTGATCTATATTTAAACTCCTGTTGAGTAAAAATGAACTTGTTTCATTTTTTCATAACTTGTTTTGTGATGGTAGACTTGTAAAGATTTGCTTTTTCGAGGATTGCAATTACAGGCATTTACCTCGACTTATAATTTTAGGAGTCCCACTCTGGCACAGCTTCTTTTGAAATATTTTCAGAGCCCCGTTCCTTAAAGTGATCTTAAACTAAGTTGATCGTTGGTGATTTTTGAAACAATGTCTTGTGAACTTGTTTCTTATCATAGGCTTACAACTGTCGTAGTGCAGAGATTGATATGGAACCGGTGCCAAAGCGATCTCTGCGCCATAACAATCGCCAGCAAGAGCACTGATTTTGAGGATTTGTTGCATCTCTTTGGACGCAACCTAAAAATAAATTGGCGTCCCTTGTCAAATTCTATGCATATGGGACGCAGGATTTTGCATCCTGTAAACCCCTGAATTAGAGTGTAAATATGCACACCTTTCCCTCTTTTTTAAAGTTAGTCTTTCAAGTAAAAGCTGCTTCATTCTTAAGTGCATTTTGATCTTAATTTGAAAATATTTAACACAGAAATATTTGGCTAAATTTTTAAAATTTCAAATGGTAACATTTCATTGTATTATAGGTGAGAAGGTTTACATGAGCATCTTACAATGTTGAATGAGTGGTGAGTGTGTGAATTCTGTATACTGTTGTATATATGTTAATAATTATACTGTACCAGGTGTATTGACAAAGTTAAACTTGGTGTCTTTAATTCTGAGTGTTGAATTGGACTTAGGACTACCATGTGCTGTTGAAAACTAATTCTGTTGTAATTTGTTTCAAAGAGCTCCTTTTGAAGCTCTTTGAAACAAATTACCACAGACTAGGTTTTTAACAGTCTATTTTGGTTTGAATTTTACACTGAAATTGACATGAATACTTTCAGGGTTAAGATTGACCAAATAATGAATTATATGTTCTGTCATGCTTAAAATCTAATCATGAATTAAAATAAAAATCATGAATTGTAAAAAGTTTTAAGTTATGTACATGTTGAACCTACAGTTAACAATGGCGGTTTATAGAACATGGCTTGTACAAATACAAAGTTTTCTTTTGAAAAACTTGTACAAACCTATGCAGTCATAATTTACAAGTTATACTGTCAATGAATTCGCATGTACCCTGTAACGATAAAATACATAATGTGAATTATTTTATTTAGATTCTGTTATTTTTCTATTTATTTGTTATGACTTGTAATATACATTATACCTATCTATCTGTTGATTTGATCAGCTGTGTGATCATGTGTATTCATAATTTCATTTATTTTGGCTGCATCAGAATAATTTAATTATTCTTAAGGAATTTAACCGCTGCGTGACAACTGAAAGTCCGTTGAAACCCAAATTCATTCACTCATCTAGAGCATTTTTTCTTAACTCTTAAAGTGCTGAACTAGATCAGCACAATACAATTGACTAATTTGTGCTGTTGAAACCCTGTCCTGTGATAATTTGATTAAAAGAGCTCCTGCAGGAGCTCTTTTAAACAAATCAACACCGGATAGGTTTTCAACAGTTTATTTAGTTTTGAATTTGGACACAGAAACGGACAAATTTTGTACTCAGTAATTTAAGGCTTAAAATTTAAGAAGGCAGTTTGTCTTTTTATACTTAAGTTTTTATAAGCAGAAAGAAAAAAAGAATCATGAACAAAAATATTAACGAACACTTTTTCGCAAACAGTTTAAACACGAGCGATTTCATCAATGTGTTTGAAGTCTCACTGATGTAATGTGTATTTAGCACTGAAGAAATAGTTACGCGCTGTTGTGAGCTGCAAATCGGAAATAGCTTGTTGACCCAAGGTTGAACTAATAGGCAAGTTGGATAAACGACATCCTGTATAATCCAGGTGATATCTCCATCACATTCTAATGCATACCCTGGACACATTCGCCAAAATTGCTTAAATTAGGAAGTTACATTATTGTCACTATCATCCAATCAAATGCTTAGCACAGTACTTTTTTGGCCCAATCAGAATCCTGCTTTTAAATGAGTTTGAATGTTAAATGTCAATAAACAATCATGCTTTTGTGGAAACAAAGATCTCATTTGATTGGACAGCTATATTTAGAGGAGCGTAATTGATTATCTACAGATACATGGTGAATGTGTCCAGGTATGCATTGAAATGTAATAAAGATATAGCCTAGATTATTCTAGGATGAATAAATGATTGATGTGGCTGGGAAATTAAACTTTTTTAACCTTCATAGTGCTAACCTCAACGTTTGTCCATTTCAGTATATAAATAGGCTGTTCAAAACCTATCCTGGGATAATTTGTTTAAAAGTCTTCCAAAAGGAGCTACTTCAAACAAATTATCACAGGATAGATCTTCAACAGTACAAGGCAGTCAGTTTAAAGTCACACAAGAATCAGTTTAGCACTCTTAGGGTTAAATCATAAATACAAGTCAATTGCAGTATTTAACCCCTTAGTGATGAATAGGGTTAAGTAGACTTTTAAACTGACACCTTGTGCTACTTAAAACCTTTCCTGTGGTAGTTTGTTTAAAAGAGCTCCTGTTGGAGCTCTTTAAAAAAAAAAAGCACAGGATAGTATTTTATCAGTTTATTTTGAGCAGAATTTGACAATGAAATACACAAATTGGGTTTAGCACTTTAAGAGTTAAGTTGTACAGAGGCTTTTGAATCATTAAACTTTTCATACAGCCAAATAGTTACCACAATGTCATCATGATATCAGTACAATTAGTTCGACTCTTGATCAAACCTTTGTATATGATTGTGGTCATCCTTTTCTAATCTCTGAGTATGAATTTTGATTTTCAAAATGTATGATTAAGTTTATAAATGTTTTACAGAAAAGAAACATGCTTTTTTCAAAATACAAAGATTATTGTAAACAAATGAAAATGTCAGCATGCTTAAGTCTGCTGTAATAATGCATGCAGAGACTGTTTTGTTTTCTTTTTTTTCTATGCTGGGAAGGTGATATTGTGTCGACATAATGAGTATGTTATAACCAAAATAAAACTTTCTGGAATACTGGTAAAATGTTTGTACTTTTTGTATATATTTTGTTATAGAAATTGTCTATTTGGAATAGCTACCAATTGAAGCTTGTAGGTTTCACTCCATCACATGACTACCTTAGTGATGCAGGCTTTCCTCCTGCCATTAACCTTGCCGTCTCGATATAACTGAAACATTGTTGAAAACAGTGTTAAATCCCATCTTGCTCACTTACTCTCTGGAATAGAAGCCATTTCTCTACATTTTACATTGGATTTAGTAAAAATCCCATTTCTAAAGTTTAGTCATTCTGGATTTGGTATTTCTACACTCAAACATGCACTTGCAAACACTTGCACACACACTCCCACTCGCGTGTGCACATATTTGGTACGCTGGTTTGGTATTAGCCCCATTTCTAGGCGCACACACACTAAATTTCCCCTTGACAGTTCACATAGGCCAGATGACTATTTCTGCATTTGACTGACGCACTGAGAACAGTGTTAACCCTTAAAGTTCTAAAAGCAACTGTAGTACATTTTAGGGTCAAAATTTCAACCTTAAAAGACTGTTTGAAAATGCAACCTGTTGTACTTTGTTTAAAAGAGCTGCAATCACAGAATTTGTTTTCAGCAACACAAATGTGGTCTGTTTTAAATAAGGGGCGTTAACCCATAATGAACTTTGGTGAGTATAATTCATAACTGTTACCACCTTGTGCTGTTGAAAAGTTTTCCTGTAATAATTTGTGTAAAAGAGCTCCTATAGGAGCT
>JAULCD010101001.1:0-17563 GCA_032361085.1 Calliostoma canaliculatum
CTTTAAAAAAAATACAACAAAAAGCAAAAACTCTTATAGACTTTAATAGTATGAAGCATTTTCAGTTACTTAAAGCTCTCATGTCATTTATGCAAACAAGTTGCCTTAAGGACAAACAATCTTTATGGATTACAACTTCTTTATAGCAATATAAATCAATGTTTCGGTGTAGTATTTGTGTCATTGCCCACGGTTAACTTCTGAATAGGTTTGTAAAAGCTTAACCTTTACAATGCTGAGCACAACATTTACTCATTTTAGTATTCAATTTCCAACTGAAATTATGGGTGCCGACCCTACTGTTTTTATTATCATAATGAAAAAAGATAACATTGTATCAGCTACTGCAGCTGAAAACCTATTTTATCTCATTAAGCCTTAAAGTGCTGAGCACAACATTTGCAGATTTTAGTTTACAAATTCCAACTGATACAGGCTGTTGAAAATCTATCCTTTGATAATTTGTTTAAAAGAGCTCCTACAGGAGTTCTTTTAAACAAATTATCACAGGATAGATTTTTAACAGCACAAGATGGTCACAAATTTAAGACTGGCGGAAATCACCTTTAGGATTAAAATTTGATATCAGGAATAAAAATATTTTGATTAAAAAAAAAAAAAATCCCAACCGACCTATCCTAAATTTTAAAAAAATGTAATCGGAACCACAACATTAATTTGTTTCACCTAAAAGTCCAATCTGAAATAAAATGCACTTGTGTATGAAGTGAATAGTTTTTGTGAGGTCACATGTCCTAACATTTGTCAAACATTAAACCAAATCAATGACCATGAAGTTTGAAAAAAAAGATCTTAAATCAATTATTGTTACTATGTTTAGGTCATAAAAGTTGAATCAATAATATTATGACTTATTCATGAACATCTGTTCCATTGCAACACATTTTAGAAAAATTCATGCATATCTTGCTCAATGAGACTCAATCAATTTCACTGAGGGGGATATTCATAAATGTCACAAAAAGTTTTGTGGTTACATTTGCCTTACAAGATTAAAACACTGATTACTAAATAGCCAAATAGTATCAAATGTGTATAGAAAGTAAATATCATTTTGCCAAAGTGGGCAATGCAGAGCAAAATGTTTATATCACATATATTTATCTTTAAAGAACCACATTTTTTAATTTTAGTAAACATACTGAAGCTAAACAAGAATGTGACGTTTGTTGGTTGAACACTGAAATAAGATTATTTAGTACGAAAAAGTTAAGTTTGTTAATATTTTCATGTGTTAGTCTTTTGAGTCTTTTATCAGTGTATAAGATTATTAATTTATAACACTAACTATTTATGTATAATACCTTTATTTTACTAAAAGAAAATGTCCATGTGAATGTGCAAGGTTCCTTTTAGAATGTATTATAAATGACAGCAAATTGAGCAACTTTTCTCTTAACATTTCAGCATTTCAAATGTCGTTATGTCTTAAACAGTAGTGGTTTTATTTACAAGTTTCTTTTCTAGATAGAATTTATTCACACCGAGTTATAGAATTTGTTAACAGGTTGATTTTATTACTGCTACAGCTGCACATTGGAATGGTGACACATTCTGTTTTTAATCTTTCAAAAACTAACACACAAGGTATTGATCTTCTCTTGAAAATGTTTAACCCTTACCTTGCTACTAGCCTGACCCGGATATTTCCGTGAGCCGCACGGTAAGGGTTAACATGAGCAAACAACTACACAAAGAAGCTGAGGTTTAAAGAGAACATGAACAGTTGGTGCTTTGTATCCAATAATTGATAATATTCTTTTATGAATATAACAAAGTTTCCTCTTTATTGTCTTAATTCTTTTATGAAGCTAGGTAGACTGAATACATTTTGGAACGAAATCAAGTATTGTTTCCTCCTTGAAGACAGATTTTCTATGAAACTATTTTCTGTTTTTCACATTAATCCAATTAATACATAAATAATATGTTACCATTACTACTCAAAATATTGTTTGAAAGGAACACAGATTTGTGCTTTTACATATGTAGTGATGTAATTGTTTAACAGCATTGTTTATTTTGTTGTTATATGTTTTTTTAAACGGTGACAGGTGTGATTAAAACTTTGAAAAAAAAGTGAAATCGTATCAAATATCAAACTTCATTTTTATTTGGAATCTTTGTTGAAAAAGATAAACATTGATAAACTCCCAAAGCACTGAAAAGAGAAATTGTCATCCCTGCTGAGAAGATGGCATTTTTTGATTGATGGGAACAGAGAAGAGAAACATCGGCACCATCACTGTCTGTATGATTGGATCATACTGTTTGGAGCAGTAACACTCTCCCAGTGTGTAAAATCAAATGAGTTTTGAGAAACTCATTCTTTAAAATGTGACATACACTGTTACTGGTCCTTCTGGGCCCCGTTTTACAAATCCATCATAAATGTATGGCATTGTAAACTTGCCACTTGACCAATGGGTTTGTTTTACAATGTCAAACATTGTTGTAATCTGTGCACTTTCCAAAGAATTTTTTTTTTTGCAAAGTTCTCAGTTTATAACAGTGTTTGACATTTGAAACTAAACCTACTTGTCCTGTGATATGGTGTACTTCGTCATTTTTTATGATATGTTTTTAAACGCCACTTTGATGTATTTCTCCCGATGTCTGCATTACTTGATACTCGACAACTGTCAGAAAATGGAGACTTGGTTATGTTCATATCTTGATGTTTGTGCTTCGCTCTTCAGAGTCTTTTGCCATTTTCCTTATTTTGCTTTGACATTTGCTTTTTCAGGTAAAGTACACTTAAACTAAACTTTTGATGAAAAAAGTGCCTTTTATTTTTGCATAATGTGGACTAGGCTTGGTATATCTGCACTATATAAGTGCACACAGCTGCTTGAACTATTGATTTACTTTCACACGATGTCCACCAAGTGTGGCTGGTTAATCCATATATCTTTGTCACTTCATTGACCTTCCTTTTCCATTGATCAGTCTGGATCCAGCCTTCAAGAACAGGTAAACGAGGCTTCATACTCTTCACTATTCACTGAACCCAGTTTGCGAGACTGGTTTCTTTCCATTTTCTTTTCTGTTAACTGCTGGAAAGTTTGTAAGAAGATTCAACTAGAGAATGAATGACCCGACCTCACCAAACAGGTTTTCTCAAAATGAGGTGTCTAAATATTTACTTTTAAACAAATTTATTCACAAAAAAAGAAGAAATTGTGAACATATTTTCTTACTTTATTATTTTCTACAAACTCAACTTGGGTTGGTTGCGAAACATGAATCTTGGGATACCATGGGATTATCTTCTTCAACATTGATGTGTGCATGGATTTTGCTATCATTTTGTGTTCAAAGATTTATTCATTTTCTGCTGCCTATATTTTTTAATGTGATTCTCGCACAACTTTGTTTTAGTCTTGAATAGGTTTATTCACAACAAACTTTTTTCTTCTTTATTTTTTCAACATTGTGTGTTTGGAAAACTGTTTGTGTCGGTTCAGTCTTCAGTCAACTTTATGTAAACACCCTCCAAGATTGAATGGATTTTTTCAAATCGATTCAAAGGGCGGGATAGTGCAGTGGTTAACTTCAGACCAAGAGATCTGGGGTTTGAACCCCTCTCAGGGCCCTTCGCGTCATTCTCTGAGATAGAAACATTGCAATATGTAGTGAGGATAGAGTGGAATGCTCTAACGTAGTAATACTCTTGGTTTACATCTACCAGCCGAAGCTTGCAGGTTTCACTGCATCACATAACAACATTGGCGATACAGACTTCCCGTCTGCCATAAACCATGCCGCCGTTAAATAACTGAAAAACTGTTGAAAATGGCATTAAACCCTAAGTCGCTCAAATAGATTCAAGTAAGCTTCCTTGTCACTTTCAATTTTTACGATCTACTACTGAGGTTCACATGGATAGTGACAGAGGATGTTGACACAGGATGTTGACACAGAGGATGTTGACCAGATAATGAAATGACATGTTGTCATGGAGTCAAGCCAGAAAATGAACATCTTAAAACTCAACTTTTAAAATTGTTATTATTTTTGTTTATTGTTCGTCAGTCTTTATTTGTTTCAGTTTCTTTTCTTGAAAAGGTAAGTCGGTATGAATCATGATGTGAAGTTGTAGCTAGCACAGCATCCAGCTGACCGTGTCCTCTTTTCCTGCAGGTGCTTGTGAAACAACACAATGAAACCAGGATTTGTGAAGAAAGTGTGTAGGCACTGGCTGCAGGGGCACTGTGAACAGGGAGATAACTGTGTTTTTCTGCATGGTAAGTGTAGGCGGTGGACAGAGGGTTAATGTGAACAGGGGAGAACTGTGTATTTCTGCATGGTAAGTGTAGGCGATGGACAGAGGGTTAATGTGAACAGGGAGATAACTCTGTATTTCTGGACATGGGTTAATGTGAACAGGGAGATCACTGTGTATTTCTGCATGGTAAGTGTAGGCGATCGATAGAGGGTTAATGTGAACAGGGAGATAACCCCATATTTCTGGACATGGGTTAATGTGAATAGGGAGATAACTCTGTATTTCTGGACATGGGTTAATGTGAATAGGGAGATAACTGTATTTCTGCATGGTAAGTGGGTTAATATGAACAAGGAGATAACTGTGTTTTTCTGTATGGAGGGTTAATGTGTCATTTCACAAAGTTAATAAACTATGTCACTGGGCCAATGGGTTCAGTTTACAAATGCCCAAATTTTTGTAAAGTGCACTTTCAAAAGAACACTTGTTGCGCACTTCACAACAATTTTGGCATAATATGCCAAAATTGTTTTTCAAATTTTCTTTTGCTATTAAGCCCCTGTGGCTATGAGCTCATAACTTTGTATAATGCGGATTTGGTGGATAACTAAAATACTGTGCAAAAGAAACGATACCAAGAATACATCAACTGAAACTCAAAGAAACAACACAAGGTCAATAAAACCACTGTTGTATTTGAAAACTAAAGGATTGGGCATCATAATGTTCATAATTTCATTGATAGATCATTAAAGGTAAAGTTTGTTGGAGGTTACGAGTCCGGTATTTGATCACATCATAAAGTCAGTTGAAGTCAAAATAACTCCAGAATGTAGCAAAGTTCAATATCTGATATGTCCACCAGGGGCCTGAACTCGCAGACATTCTGAGAATGTCAGACTTGGATAACAAGCTGGGGAATTCTCCGCCCCTCCGCCACTCCTCTTAAAGGGCCTGGACAAGATGTTGTCTGTTCCTGGAAATTACGTGCCTTTGACAAACTTCCTTTGACAAATGAGCCCCAAAATGCTCAATAATTGACATATCGGGTGACGTAGCAGGCCAGGGAAGAGTATTCACATTGTTTCTGTCCGGGAAATTGGCAAGAATTGGAACTGTATGCGGACAGGCGTTATCTTTTGATACAGGAGTCGGTGACGATGTTGCAGGAATGGTAAGATATTGGGGTACAATATCTGTTCGATGTTACAACGCGCAGTCAAATTGCCATCCAATACAAGATCTGTCTTAACTGGCCACAGATCCCTCCACAGAGTACTCTTTGCTATTGACAGATGTTACGTGCCCACTGCAGATGTTGACGCCACTGTTGCCTTGTAAGTCGTACACCATAGTAGGCTCTGTAGGCACGAATACCATGCTGTTGAAGTCATCATGTGACAACCCATTTGCTGATTCAATGTCCAAGAGCAGTAGCTGCTGATGACGCCACAGGGATAAAACGGTTTCTCAGATAAAGAAGACGTAAATGACGGTCCTTATTGGGGGTTTTAACTCCAAGCCTTCCGCTTCAAGGCGTGTCCCTTGTCTCCCCCATCTGCATGTATCGTCTATACAGCCCGAGTCACGTGTGGCTCCCATCTGAATTATGCTAATGGCTCGCATCCTGTGCTAATCTGGGCATGGTCACTGGTGATATCTGGATGGAAGGATGTCAACAAACTGCTTCGCAAATGATTTATCATTACTACTGATTCCTCAAACAATCAATATGTTATTTTAAGCCTTGGTATCGTTTTTTTTGCACTTTAGTTTATAGTTACTTGATAGGTATGTAGGCACTGGATACCACAAATGTTTGTTTTAGTTTGTTTTTGTTAAGAATATTATTTGATAAGAATATTTGCATGGCAAGTGAATTAATGTGAACAGAGATATAACTACATTTGCATGGTAAGTGTGTTGACATTAGAGTGACAGCATGAACAGAGAGAACTATTTCCTTCATGCTAAACAGGGAGATAACTGCATGCTAAATGATTATACAAACTGGTTATAACAGTTTTGTAAGTATCATGTAATTCAAGTGTGTTTCTACTGGATGCAGGTCCTTTCATGTGAATGATTCATATATGTCCCCCTCTTTCCTGTTAAAATTTCTTTCCAGATGTTTGGTTCACCTTGTAAAAGTTTCAAGAATTGAAACATGATTTTCATCATAAAAACTGAATTGACTTCTGACACACTCTCACTCTTTTTAAGATGTTTACTTTTATTATTTAAATATTTTTATTTGCTTATTTGTATTGTACAAACTGCAATGTAAATCTGTTTTTACTAGTATACTTTTATCTTTATGTGGAATTGCAAAAAGAAATTTTTCGCATAATTTTGTCAATTTTTGTGACCAGTTTCAAGTTGCTTAGAAGATAGTTGTATTTATTTTGTCATACTAATTAAGGAAGAGAGGTATGTCGCCTATAGCTCATCTGCTTGTTTTGTAGTGCACCCTTGTTCTTAACCATGTTTCAGTATCGTTTGTTGGAAATGCACAGGTTAAAAATATGACTGCACAACTTAATTTTTCTATGTGTGAATGGCGCAATGGCCGAGTCCAAAGGAACCCCTGAAACAGGACAAATTGCATTGTTTGTTATTTTCTAAGTGTCTTTGGTTTGTCTTTGAAATGCTGAAAAAAATGTGTCGAAGTTTACAAAAATGTAAACTTGTACAGTTATATTTTTTTTCTCTTTTATCTTCACTATTTCAGTTCTTGAGACTTATTTCTTTTGTTTGTGAAAATTGTGTGTTTATTCTTTGCATGTTTGAATTTTCAGGAGACGACAGTCAATTTTCAGCGAGGAATGGTCAAAATTTGATGCAAGTTCAAAATGCTGCTCGCCAGGGTAAAACACAAAACTTGTTCAGAAGTTTTACATTCAACAAAACATAAGCACTTGGGTTGCATTCTTTAGTCATTGTGGTGACTTGTGTTACTAACAGTCTTGGTTATTGATTTATTTTGAAGAGATCACAACTATTTGTATTTTCTTTGTTAAAATTAGTGTCAAATGTTCAGGTAGAAGTATACTCTTTAAAAAAAAAACTATACACACACAAATTTGGTGAAATGGAATGTCATATAACTATGGCATAAGTACCTTTTCATTTTCTAAGTTACGATGGTTGGCTGAAAAGTTCTTAGCCTAACTGCGGACAACCCGTACCAAGTCAATGCTTTTCATTTATTTCTCTATATATTCCTTTTCCAGAATTTCGCACTTTTGCCTGAATTGTTGCAAGGCCTGAATGTCGGTCAAGATGACATTTTTTTCAACCACCCTTAAAAAACAACTCACAGCAGAAACGACATCATCATTACTAAACAAATGGCGACTGGCTAGTTCCTTTTTCATTTTAAGAAACAAGTGTAAGTTTGACAGGGCCAAGTCAGGTGAATAAGGGGGATGGTCAATAAGTTCAATGCCACATTTATGGATCGCTGACATGGCAACCACCGATTTGTGAACAGGAGCATTGTCTTTATGGAACAGGACTCCTTTATTGATCATTTCCTGTTGCTTCACTTTGATAGCTTCACACAACTGTCTCAGTAGGTCAGCATAATATCAAGATAGTCAATCAGCAGAACACCCTTGGAATCCCTAAAGACTAAAGCTATCACCTTTCCAACAAAAGGCTTTGGCTTTGGCACCCAGCTTGCAGAAACTTTTGTCTTTCCCAACTCGTTGGTGATAATGTGCTCAACCCTCTCATGAGAGATGACTACAACATTGGCAATGTCGCGCGTGCAAATGTGAATCATCCTTCACCATGTCATGCACCCCGGGTTATATTTTCCCGGAATGGTTGCTGTTGAAAGCCTTCCTTAACTAATGTCAAGGCTCTTTCTACCATGCGTGAATTTCTCAGCCCACGCCTTTACAGTGATAAAGGAAGGGGCATCATCCCTAAAGTAGAGACCATGTCAGCATGTATCTGTGTTGGAGTTAGCCCTTTTAGTTGCTGGTACTTGATGACTGCCAGTTTTGTCCATTTTTGGTGATTTCAATGGGTAGATTCACAAGATAGTCTGAACAAAGCCAAAAATAACACTACAATTGTAGCTTTTATGTCTATAACTTATCAAATGATTGTACTTGTTGGTGACAAAAGTTTTAATCGGATTAAGATATCCTGCTTAGGAATAGAACTTTTCAGACAGCTCTCGTAGTGTGCAGTTTCATCAATTCATTGCCCCCACCCCCCCCCCAAGTTTCAGAAGGGTAAATTTGTGATGTCGTGCATAGCAATTCACCTAAATACAACTGTAATTCATTGCCAGTACATTTTGGGATGTTGTGAACAACCATGACAATGCATCTAAAAGGCCAGATCTGGGCACTGTTCCTCAAAGCGATCTTAGGCTAAGTTTGTCGTACAAGATTTTTGAAACAATGTCCTGTGAAGTTGTTTCTTATCATAGGCTTAGGAATGTCCGAGCGCAGAGATTGATTTGGAACCGGTTTAAAATGACACCGGTTTCAAAGCAATCTCTGCACTATAACAGTCGTAAGCCAATGTTATATTTTAGCACTCGTGATCAACATTGCCTAAGATCGCTTTGAGGATCGGGGCCCTGGACACTTCAGATACCACAGTGCAAGCTATCAAACTGTCGTGTTTAGCTGAAGAATAACAACTGCAGGTTAGACTTTGCATCAAGTGGTCCGTGGTATAGTTGTGACCAGATTATTATTTTGTTGTAACACAACTAATAACGCTTGTGACTGAGCAAGGTCAGGACGAGCTTTGAAGACCCCGCCCACCTAAAACCTGGGTATAACACCTATAGGATTGCTTCACCGCAGTAACAGTTACTGCCCCAAGTACTGGGACTGCGCAGCAGCCCAAATTTTTGCCAAAAGACATGTATGATGCAACATTTTAATGCCACATCCGAAAGTGTCTACAGTGGCATCACCAGAGAGTTCCATGGCCTCATGCAAGATGAGATGCATCTTGTTCAAGTCCAGGTTTCTGCTTAGACACGCTGGAGTGTATCAGTGTTGGAACCAACTTTATGCTGGAAAGTGCATTCAGGAGGCTGGTCATTTGTTGTGTGAAAGACCTTCACTATAGGGGCAGGACAACACTCCATGTACGTGAAAAAGGCTTCAAATGCTGTATGTTACCGTGATGAAATCCTACAACATTCATCAATGTCAGCAGGGGACTTTTTCCAGCATGACAAGGCTCAGCCACATGTTGCATGTCTTGCAGCAGAACAATGTGTCTACTTGGCCCTGGGCCCCGTTTCTCAAAGCGATTTTAGGCTAAGTTGATCGTAAGTGATTTTTTAAACAATGTCCTGTTCCTTACAATGGGCATACGACTAACGTAGCGCAGGAATCGATTTGGATTCGGTGCCGAATGGCACCGGTTTCAAAGCGATCTCTGCGCTACGACAATCGTAAGCCAATTTTATTTTTTAGCATTTACGATCAACTTAGCCTAAAATCTGTCTGTGGAATGGGGCCCTGGTCTGCACTAGACTTGTCCTCAATCGGCACCCAATCAGCACCTGTAAAATCAGTTTGAATGCCGCGTACATTAGAGACCGCCACCACCTCTTGGCGCTTGAACATGAGTAGTAGAACCATCCTTTGGCTATGATTCAGGCTGTTGGTGCACTCTGTATTTGAAAAAATTCTACATGCAGTGAGGACAGAATGAAATTTAGGAAAAAGTATGCATGTCTGTCCATTCCTGAAAGGTAATGAAGCCGAGGCCCTTTTAGGAATGGACAGATACACCGACTTTTTCTTACTTAAAATTCATCTGCTGCATTATTGAAAGGTCATGGTCAGATTTTCAGTGACCAAGCCAAGAAGGTGTATTTTAAATGCTGTAACACTGTTGGTGCACTGATACTATTCGAAGCTCGTAATAAACCTTGTCGTTACTGAAAAATTAAAACAAAAAATGGTGTTGAATTCCACCCATTCACTTGTCCATAGATGTAATGACTATCATACACACTTACTTTTCACTTACCCCAGACATCGATGTGCCAATACTGACCTGTCGACTCTTGAAGTCAGTTTTGTTCGATGAATTGTGGATGGTGATTTTGCTGTCAAAATGTCTTCATTTGTTGTGTATACCATCTTTCTTTTCAATTACATTCATCTGAACTTCCAATGAATAGTTTGGTTTTTTTAAAGAGTATACTTTGTTGCCATTTCTGATGACATACATACATTATAGGTTCTGAGTGCCCAGAAAGATTTTTTTCAATGAGGGTAGCTTTTTTTTTACATTAAAAATTGTAGTCATTTTTGTAGGTCAATTCTCTCTAAATCATCATCCCAATTTTTTGTATTGGACATTTAAATGCAATGGCAAGAGTATAAAAAGGTAATGTAGTTAGGAAATGGAAACCAGATGGATTTGTCAAGGTAAGTCCAACAGTTCTAATACTGTGTATTTAACATGTCTTTCAGAGTCATCCTTGTTGATGAGTGCGAGAGCAAGGGAAGCTGCTATTGCCCAGCAACAGGTGGCCTTGAGAAATTTGACTCAACAGAACTTTATACAGCAGGGTGGAACGGGTGTAAGACAGATTGGTTCTGGAATCATGTCAGATGAAAGACTTTTACAGAATAGCTCAGGTCTTGTGCAGGGCAATGCTAGACTATTACAGGGTGGTACAGGTTTGATGCAGGGCGGCATGGGACTAGTGAATAACTCTACAAGAATCATGCAAACTGACACAGAGATCATGCAGACAAGAATCATGCAAAGATCAGCAGGACTTGTGCCGGGTCCTGCAGGTATGATGCAGTCTGCTGCGGGTATGATGCAGTCTGGCGCTGCAGGTATGATGCAATCTGCTGCAGGTATGATGCAACCTAGTGCTGCAGGTATGATGCAGTCTGCTGCGGGTATGATGCAGCCTGGCGCTGCAGGTATGATGCAATCTGCTGCAACAGGACTTATGCAAAATAGTGCAGGAGGATTGATGCAGAGTGGTTCAAGACTTATGCAGGGTGGTGTAGGACTTGCGCAAGGTGGTTCAGGTGGAATGATGCCGGGTGTTGCAGCAGGAATCATGCAAGATGGTACAAGACTGGTGCAGGGTGGACCTGGATTCGTACAAGGCGGGGCAGGACTCCTGCAGAGAAGCCCAGGTTTGGTGCAGCCTGGAGTGATGACGCTTCCCATGATGTCCCAGCAGGTTCCTGGTATACAACAGACGCTGATGATGAGTCCAGGTGATCTCGCCTTGCTGCAGCAACAGCAACAAGCTATTTTAGCTGGTCACAGGTTCCCATCTAGCTTGAACTTAGGAGGTGACAGTTTTCAGTCAACTGGTATGGTACCAAGGGATACAAATCGGAAAAGGAGATCAAGGTTCCATGATAGTGACGAGGTACTGCTGACTTCGACAGATACTCAAAACGAGGAGCAAAATCCTCTTCTTTCAGGAGTAGGGTTATATGGACAAAGCCCAGTTATGCTCGGTGCAGCTGGTCAGATGGGTATGCAGCAAGCAGTTCTACCTCAACCTGCCTATGGTCAGGTAAGTATAGGACAAAGACCCCTTCAGATGCTGCCTGGGACATTTGGTGGAGCTCCCATGTCTGTTCTGGCTCCTGCAGGACCTATGCCTGTGCTTGGAAGTCAAGGTGCTCCTCAAGATAAAGCCATGCAACTTGGTCAAGGTAGAACAATGCAGGATCTGATTTCGGCTCAATTTGAACATGACTATGAGTTAAGACATGAATCTCAAACATCTGAAGGTAGATCTCGGAGAAAGAAATCAAGATTTGATGACAGTTATGACGAGTGTGACAGTGGGGCAGCCCAGAATGAGTATCAGCCAGATGACCCAACTGAAGATGAAGACTTCATTGAGGATTTTGTTGATAAAATTATGGCAGGAGCACATCCTAGGATTATTCAACCAGAAGATAAGAGTAAGAAAAAGGGAATTACAATAAAAAATATGTTTGTTCCAGAAAAACGGAGGGCTCAGCGACCTGGGTTAAAACCAGCTGAAAGTGAATATGAATCAGAATATGACTCTCGGAGAAATCAAGTTGACAGAAATCCCGTGAGAATATCTTGGAATGCTAAAACACCTTCAGAGTCAAGGGAAGATAACTATCACCAAGAAAGAGACATTGCATACAGACATGGACAGAGTAATAATTCTCCTCATGTCCAAAGACAAGATTCTGTGCATTCATATGAGAGACAATATGCTCAACCAAATAACAGTTTCCAGTCAAGAGATGTGTATGGGCATTATGGGTTTGAGGGGCAGTTACAACAAGACGTAGTGCAAGATCAGATTTATTCTCAACAAAGTAGGAGTAGGACATTAGGGCAACTGCCAGAACCACACTGGAGTCACTCTCGTATCGAGGTTCAAGATGGACAGAGTTACAACAAATATGGGACATATCAGAATTATAGAAGTGAAATACCAGACACCCTGGAAAAGTTGCAAGCAGAATCATCCTTAAGGAATAAACAGTTTGAAGGAGCAAGAATAGAATCGGAGAAATTTGATGCTGACTCAGGTGTGACTCCTCCAAGGGTAGTAGTTTATGGTCGTGACCTACCCCCGTTTATTTTAAAATTCATGAAGAATGCTGGTAAGTATGAAGGCGGAGTGCTACGAGTAACTAAATCTTTCAAACTTCCTGTAAACTGTATTGGCTTGGTTCCGCCCAAGATGAACACCGAGGCCTGGGGAATCCTGACCAAGAAGGCTCAGACGCGAGACGAGATGTTGCAGGACACCCAGAGGTGGTTTGCATCTGGGGTCATTCCTTTACTCGAGCAGGTGCACTTCTTCGGCAAGGGTTCTCGGATAATGCAGGATGTGTGTCGTTACACCAGTGACTCCCTTAATGTTTTAGCATTTGTGTGTACCCGACTATCAATAAGGAGACGTCTTTTACTGAGAAACGCCCTTCACAAAAAGTATGCCGTTTTGTGCAGAAGAACGAGGCCAGTGACAGGAGGCGAGTTTTTGTTTGGTAACACTCTTCCTGGCGATCTACTTGCAGTAAAGGCAGGAACCTTCAGGATTCCCGAAACAGAGAATAATTCAGAGGATAAAAACAAAGATGATCCAGAATCTGAAAACTTCAAGCCAACCTTCTTTGCAAATCTTGGTATTCCCAAAGGAGAAGTTGATGAAAGTGTTGCGAACATCATCAACATGGCTTGCTCCAACGATGCAGATGTTTCAGATTTGAGAAATAAATACAAGATTCCACATAACTGCAAGAGAATAGTCCCGCCGAAAATTAATCCTGAGATGTGGAGTCTTGTGTCTCGTTCCGGGCTGGAGCTGGACAACAGGCTTCAAGATGTCCACCTGTCCATCGCAGAGGCCATGGTTCCTCTCATGCTCATGCTGCAGTCGGTCCACGAAAACAAGTACGACGAGAATGAAACCATCACTCTTCTCTCTGATGCTTTGCTTCTTCTCGGCAACTCCACGTACCTGTTCAACAAGGTTCGCATGGATGCAATGAGGAAAAGCCTTCCTGAACAGGTTCATGGTTACTGTGGCTTCGCCTGGCCAGGGGCAGAAAAGATTTCTCTGGAAAGACATGTCGGAAAGAATTGAAAAATTGACTTAGAACCTGTGCAAATATTTGGGGGTTTTTTTGTTTGTGTTTTTGTTGTTTATTAAGGGTTGGATTTGTTTTGTTTTTAAGGACAGTGGCAATAGAAATGAATCATGAATTGCATTATGAGAGCATGGCACGATTGTTCACATCTATGTAACATGCTATATGTGTTCCATAAGTTTAGTCAGTATTACCAAGTAGAAATTTGTCATTTTTTATTTATTTATTAGAGTTTGATATTGTTACTTAGACAATTTTTTTAGTGTTGAAATTTTCTCTTTTATTTCCAGCAATACCTTTACTTTCCAGCAACAGAATTTTTCAGAAATGCACCACAATGAATGATGTTTTTTTTATGTGGTTAGTACAACAATATCGTGCATGATTTTAGTAACAAGCACAGATTACACTGTGAAAAGCGTTTGTTTAGTGCATGTTGGTGTCAACTTGGTTACACAAACTTAAGTGTTGTTTATTTTAACAATATAAATTTATTTAGTAATTCTTTTTTTGTAGTTACCATAGTAGACTGAGGGAGTTGTGTATTATGGCTTCTCTTATTCAAAAAGTGAAGACGGGTTGTGTCTTGTGTACTGTATCTGGTCCATAACACGGTTTCATTGTCATACTGGGTTTTATTTCAGTCACAAAATGGATTTTTTGTTACTACTTTTTAATTAATTATTTATTTGTATTTAGCAATACAGTGCTGTTGAGACCAATAATGATGTAGTATTTTATGCAGATTGCAGTTTAGTCCCCTAACTGTTAGAGCACTTGTAGAATTATGTCAATAAAAGTCAAATTTAAATAAACTGTTGAAAACTTATTCTGTGGTGATTTGTTTAAAAGAGCTCCAAAGGAGCTCTTTTAAACAAATTACCTCAGAATAGGTTTTCAGCAGCAAAAAGTGTTCAGTTTTACACACAATTCAATTCAGTTCTCTAATGGTTAATTATATGACATAAAAATGACATTGTTTAGTACTGTAACAACGAAATACTTGTGAAATAAACTAATATTAAGTTTATAAATTTGTTTCTTTACTTCATTTTTAGAGCCATTAATTACAAGAAGCGCCCACGGAGATATGTTGAATACATTCGCTTGAAACGTTTTCTTGCATAAGTTCAAATACGATATAATATATTGAACAGAAAAGGCAGATTTGTTAATGTCAATATGGGGGATGACACTGTTGCACTAAATTTTGTGTTTTCTGAGGCATATAAATAAATATAAAATTGCAACTTTTTAAGATTTTATTGAATGAAACAGTATAGAAAAATAGTTTTGTAAGTTCATATTTGATTAAAATTATTCATGTACACAAAGAAAATAATTAAAAATTTCTAACATTCATCTTTAACCAGATTGATAACTCTATTCCTGTAAAATAGTTAACCCTTAAAGTTGTGAATTGGGTTTAGAATTACTTAAAACTAATCAGCTTGTTCTTAGCAAAAACCTATCCTGTGGTAAACTGCTCAAAAGAGCTCTTTTTGGAGCTCTTTTAAGCAAATTACCATAGGACAGGTTTTCAACAGCCTTTTTGGAATAGATTTCAGTTCCTGAACAAAACAAAATATTGTACTTTGAGGGATGTCAAGGGTGGTTAAGATGTATGTAAAATCTCTGGGCATAACACGGTCACAGAAATAAGCAATGAAAGAAAAAGAAAATAAATCTATGAAATAACATAACAAGATCTATTCTTCACTAAATACAAAAGATTTAACAGGAATATATTGATGTAAATACTGTGAAACAAAACATGTAAATTTTAAAACAATTACAGATACATAAACAGGTGCTGATAAACACTTTTTGACTAATTTTGTGAATTTGCTCATGGGTTGCTGTGGAGTAACAATTCTTATTCAAAACTAGTTTCCACATGATAATACTTGTGCAATATCTCCTTGGAGATGTTACAGCTGCTGGCTCATGGCAGCACAATATTAAGCCCAGAAACAGTTTACAAAATGATTATTTTATGTCATAGTACGATTTTAAATCTCGTCCTTGTGTCTCCATATATCAAATACATCAACATTCCATGATAAAAGTTTTAAAATCTTCTGCAAGCCTTGTAGTTTTAAAACTCGTGTTGATAAAAAAAAATTGTCTTGAGATACAAGAGTGAGATTTTCTATCTCCTAAGATCTATTCATTAACTCTTAAAATGCTGAACCTGGATAAGTAATATCTAAAACTATGATTTTCTTCTGCTGTTGAAAACCTATCCTGTGGTAATTTGTTTGAAAGAGCTCCTAAGGAAGCTCTTTTAAACAAATTACCACAGGATAGGTTTTCAATAGCCTGTATCAGTTGGAATTTAAACATGTTAAAAACCTATCCTGTGGTAATTTGTAGATTTACACAGTGCTGACTAGGGTTAAGTAGTTTTTAATACTGTGACCACCTTGTGCTATAGGAGCTCTTTTAAATAAATCACCACAGGATAGGTTTTTAACAGCTTATATTGGGCGGAATTTGGAAGGAAGATGGTGGGGTTGATGTATGGCACTCACTTTGTTCTACTAAAATAATCTTTGACACATATGCAATAAAAACAAAGATGAAGCAGTGACTGATATGTAAATACAACTAATGCACTATATAAAAACAACATTTGGCACCAAATGATATTTTGGGTAGCAAAACAACTTGCAAGAACTGTATCAAAATGTAAATATGATATGCATGGGACTAACAGAAAAATACAAGAAGCTGTAAATAAAAAAATAACTATTGTTGTAAGTAATCATTAACAGGCAATCTTCAGAAAGTAAATTAATAATTTTTAAAAAAAAACTTAATTTTTGGGGAAATTGCATTTGTAATCAACAGTATATTAAATGCACTTGGAATTGCCAAAAAAATCATTGTATAAAACAATTTCTACACCGCCACGATATAACTGAAAATGACATTAAACCCTAACTTACTTGCTCAGAATTTTCACTATATTTCAGAAATAGAATTTTGATATGCAAAAGTTTTAAAGTTTTAAGAAGCAATGAATCTAAAAAATAAAATAATACAAAAAAGGCAGATTATTTAAAAAAAAAAACGCTTGACCATAATCCAATGCGTCAGTCAGATGACAGTATTTAGCCATCCTGGATAAGTTAATGACATGTCATCTCCGCTAGTCTCTACGTTGCATAGCCCTGGACACAGGGGCAAGCTTTCTGTTGATTTGCATTATGTGTCGGTAAAAATAGTTGTCCAATAAAATGACACATCTTTGTTTTGAAAAAGATTAAGTGTTAAGGGCACGTTAAATGTGTATTGATGTCAAACTGACCCGTTTGGCAGTTGTACAGGGATTGCTGTGCTAAGCGCTTGCTTGATTGGACGATTACGACGATGACGCAACTTCCAAATCGACAGAAAGCTTGCTTGTGTGTCCAGGGCTATGCAACGTGGAGACTAGCGAAGATGACATGCCACCGGTTTATCTAAGATGGTATTCAGCACGCATGTATGTATTGATGTAGATACATGGATTTAGACGTTTTTCAATGACCTTTCACCTCAAATTGGTACCCAGGGTGTCATAATCATTTCACAAAGTCATTATAAACTTACGACGATGTAAACTATGTCACTGAACTAAGGGTGAAACGATACACCGAAATCCCGATGTACCGCGATACGTGGGCTGCGATACGATACACGATACAGTTGA
>JAULCD010101002.1:0-11543 GCA_032361085.1 Calliostoma canaliculatum
CAAACACGCCATAACTCTTTTAACAAAAGCTGTCAGATTATAACGTCACATAAATTGTCTCAATGAGGCGAACATTAATTTTAATTATAGAATGGAAACTATTTAAAAAAGTGTATAACATTAGTTGCTAGTAGGACGTCAAACCTTTAAAAATAACTTTAATAAAATGTGAGGGTTAAGATTGCAAAATAACAGCAAAAATTTGAACAACAGTCAATATAGTTTGAATAAAAATAATTTTTCGCAGGCAGGATGACACATTGCAATATTTTTTATGACTAAATTGATTAAATTATCATAAAAAAGCTCCAAACCGCCGTTACGTATGAATAATAAAACGACATCAATAAATTAAAACTGTATTATTTTTGTGTGATTAATAGTAGTTTGAAAATATTTTTTAAAGAAAATAATTTTTACAAGATTTTATCAAAGATCAAATGAATTTGCTCCATCAATAACCATAAACACAAATTCTGTTTAATATTTGACAAACTAATAAATTTAATTTTAATTTTAAGTTGTCAAGTATGAAAAAAACCACACCGCTCGTTTAGAATGGTTATTGGTTGTCAAAGCTGACTTTATATTTATCATCTGCAAGATGAAGACTTGACATAAAGTTTTCTCCTAGAAAAGCATGGTTGCACTTTAATGTCATTACCAATCGAACCTGATTTCTTTCTAAAATGAATACAGTTACAAAATGTTATTAAGGGACCCTCTTCTATTGGGCGATCAGGGTCCGTTCCGCAAAGCGATCTAAGACTAAGTTGATCGTAAGTGCTAAAATATAACATCAGCTTTTGACTGTCGTAGCACAGAAATCGATTTGGAGCCGGTGCCATTCGGCACCGGTTCCAAATCGATTTCAGCGCTACGATAGTTGTAAGCCTATGATAAGAAATAACTTCACAGGACATTGTTTCAAATATCATTAAGGTCTTCTTAACACTAAAATCGCTTTGAAGAATAAGGGCCATACTAGGACAAAGTCAGGGTCCTCTGCAACAAAGCTCTCGTCACGAAAGCACAAGTGAGTTTTGCCGTTTTCAACACTACTTTGGTTATTTCGCGGTGACAAAAAATACGGCAGAGGAAACACCAAGTTGGGCTCTGTGCAATCTGCGAGCCTCGACTGGTACTGACAAACCAAGGTTGATGCAAGCATTGTATCTTGTCCTTAAGATTTTTGTAGAACGGTTCTACACCAATAAGATGGACGCCGAGCTCACTGAACTTTCATAAGCATGTAATGTGTGTATATCTGCTTGTAGTAGATCGGATATCCGCCATTGTTTGTTACCACTTCTACAAAATATCATGTCACAGTTTTCACGAATTTTCTACTCAGACACCGTATACTGACTCTGAGCCGACCAGACCTTGTGATACCCTACCGTTAGAGTGCACTTTTGATCTGACGTGACAGAGAATCAAACCCAACACTGTGGCAAAGGACATTATAAAATATTTCTTGCAGATCATAACACAGATCAAATGCAACCTTGAAACCATAAACACACACTATGTTTAAGTTTTAATTAGATAATAATTAAATATAAAATTGTCCAAAAGAAAAAAAAATCCAACTCGTTCAACACTTTATGGGATGAGGTACTCTCTTGTTGTCAGAGCTTAATGAATATAGATGATGCACATAATGAGATTAATTACTTTTTTGTTGTTGGAGCTGAGTATCTACAGATGATACACACGGATGAGGTAGTCTCTTGGTTCAACTTGGTGGCACTTTAATATAATTACCAATCACATCAGCCTTCTCTCCTAACTGAAGGAAATTCGGTTAAGTGTAAAAGACACAAGCTATTACAAACGGACTTAAGTTGACACAAAATCGTGTCTGGGGATCAGACTAGGATAAAGCGAGGGTCCCGATCCACAAAGCCCTCGTAAGACTAAGACGTCTTAACGTTGACCTTAGCGTTCTCGTCACGATGGTGCTGGTATGAAAGTTAAGACGTCTTTAACTTGTAAAATCTTTGTAGAATGGGACCCTGAACTAATGAATCATAACCTGTCTGATTTCATCAGTATAGCTTCTCTATACTGATACTGATACGCTGTGTGTACTTTCTGAAGAACATATAGAATTATTTAATGATATCTGCAAACTTTTGTGATTTGTTCGCAGGTACCAGCCGAAACTCGCAGGTTTACTGCATCACATGACCACATTGGTAATGCAGGCTTTCCTTCTGCCGTAAACCGTGCCGCCGCGATATACATGTAACTGAACAATTGTTGAAAGCGGCGTTAAACCATAACTTACTCACTTACTCAACGTATTTGATTAGTTATTGGCAGATGTAAGTACATAGTTGTATTTATTATGAAGATGAAGTTAATAATACAGATGTCAACTTATATAATATGAGATCACATCAATTCCGAGAATAAGCTTGCACCTTCAGGACAGTACTAATCAAAACCAAGACGTCCCTTGCTTTCTTAAACATCTAAACATTGATTTCTGTAGAAAAATAAAATTCTTGCGTTAATGCTCACAAGGAATGAAGTGAGTCGTTTAGATTAAACGCCCTTTTCTTACGCGGCGGTAAGGTGTATGGAAGAAAGCCCGAATCACCAATGTGGCTATGTGATGTAGTGAAACCTACGAGCGTTGAATGGATAAAGTTTAAGGGATGTTAACCTGCTAAAACTAATCTACTGTTGTCTGATGGTTTATGTTCACACTGAGCTATGTGTACCAGTCTTTTAAAGTGCTCAAAGTTCACCCTTAGAGTCCCAAGATCTGATTCATTGTCTAAATTACTATCTAAAATAGCTGCTTAAAACATATTCTTTGATAAAACCTATCCTATGATAGTTTGTTTAAAAGAGCTCCTAAAGGAGCTCTTTTAAACAAATTATCACTGGAAAGGTTTTAACAGCTATTTAAGTTTTACTCTGTATATTTGAAAATATAAAGAAACGGTTTGGCGTTGTAATAACTCAGTAAATATAATATTACGGTTTTAATTGTATGTATTAGTTTAGACAGTTAAAAAGGAAATAATTAAAATATACACATTTAGTAGAACTGTAAAAATAGTAAAAGCTGATCATGCAAGGTTTGATTTTGGGTCAGCTCCTGTTCAAATAAACGTTCGAAGTAAGCTTCAATACTATCACCGTAGGTAGGCGTCAAATAGGATATCAGGTCGTGATTCTGATTGTTATTGAGGGATTTCTCTTGCAATCAAGTGTTGAATGTAGCATTACCACAGGTCAATGTGAACTGTTTGTGAATTAAAGAATTGTGATTGACAAAACTGAGATAAAAGCAGACCTGTGTTTTCTTTGAAATGTAAAACGTTTTATGTTTAAAATTTTAAATTAATCGTTGGGATAACTTCATTACTTATGATAAATATGTGATACGTTAAATCACTGATATAATTAGGTTTACAAATTAGACAATATAAATATATCTTATATGCCATTATATAATTTTGTTTTACACAAATATGTATTGATAACTTCATCATGCAGTAAGAAAATAAAATATTCTAAGTTTACAGATCAATATGAACGTATCTCCCTTGATAGATGATAGCCTTAGGACATTACCATGTATTGACACTGGACAAAGGGTTTGGTTTACAAATCTTAAAGTGGTTGTAAACCCTGCATTTCCCCTTAAAACCTGCCTGCCATAAACCTTGCCGCCGAGACATAACTGAAATACTGTTGAAAACGGCGTTAAAGACAACGTCACTCGTACACTCATTTCAATGAAAAACAGGGCTTTCTGTCAAAGTTCACGGTTTACAGCGTTTTGAGTTTTGTGAACCAAACCTGTTTGCTTAGTGGGACCTTATACGCATGAAACTTATTATGTAAGGCATGGCTTTATAATTAGCTACTTTGAAGGAACTTGATATCCATCATGTCATGTAATTTTGCCAAGTCTTAGATGCAAGACGTAATACATTATTAACAGACATGCTGTTTAAACGATCTATCCAATTACATACAGATACTTCAGATAAAGGGTGCTGGTAATGCCAAAGGTTCAGATTTCTAAACCCGTTTCTCGAAGCAATCTTAGACTAAGTTGATCGTAAGAGATTTTTAAAACAATTATCTGTGGAGTTGTTTCTTATTATTGGCTTAAGACTGTCGTAGCTTAAAGATTGATTTGGAACTGGTGCCGAATGACACCAGTTCCAAAGCGATGTCTGTGCTACAACAGTTGTAAGACAATTTTATAATTTAACATTTACGACCAACTTAGCCCAAAATCGCTATAAGGAAGCCAATGTTATAATTTAACACTTACGATCAACTTAGCCTAAAATCGCTTTGAGGAAAGGGCCCAGATTTCTCAACCAGGGCGCCGTTTCACAAAGCCACTAAACTATACGACGTCAAAAATCATGTCTATGGGCCAATAGGTTGTAATAAAAAATGACAATACGCATGCAAGTTTTCTTTGGAAAATACACAGTTTACGAAAAATGTTTTTTTTTCTTTTGTTTCTTTGCATTTGGAAACCCAACCTATTGACCCAGTAAAATAGTTTACGACGAGTTTACGCTTATGATTGCTTTGTGATACAATACCCAGAAGCCTAATAATAAATTGGTTTAAAAGTTTTGAATATACGAGTTTCTAAAAGCACCACTGGCAAAAAAGGTTTAGAAATTATTCAGCGGATTTCCATTGGTTTGATAAGATTATAGCGCACGTGATGGATAAGCAAATATAATTTAGGTTCCGTTTACAAGGGTAAGAATAGACCTATTGATCATTTTAAATTAGTTTCATTTAGGATCCTAAAATCGATATCAGGAAGCATCAAAGATATCTATTTTAGGCATTTATTACATTTCCAACAACTTCAATATCAGATAACGCAAACTGAGATCTTCAATATACACGTATCACCTGATGATATGTTTCATATCTTGATCTTCAATATACACGTATCACCTGATGATATGTTTGATATCTTGATCTTCAATATACACGTATCACCTGATGATATGTTCGATATCTTGATCTTCAATATACACATATCACCTGATGATATGTTCGATATCTTAATCTTTAATATACACGTATCACCTGATGATATGTATGATATCTTAATTGATACTACCTTATGCAAAATGTTGTTTGCTGAAAAACAGAGGTGTGGAATTACTATGCATGACTTTTTCGACTCGGGGAATTTAAACACGGACAAGTTCATTTTTGTGTGCTAGTTGTCCACGGTCAGGTAAAGAATGCTTCAACTCTTGAATTTCTGAACACAACACCTGCCAATTTTAATGTCCAAATTCAACATGCTGTTGAAAAGCTTTGTTGTAATAGGTTGTGTAAAAGAGCTCCTATTGGAACTCTTTTACACAAACTTTTACAGGAAAGTTGTTCAATTGCACAAGGTGTTAACAATTTTTAGTTATACTCACCCTAGTTCAGCACTGTAAAGGTTAAGCAGACAAGTAGATTTTGTCTTTTTACTTGTCCGTGGACAAGCTTTAAACAATGATGTTTCAACACCCCTGTGAAAGATAGTGTGGACAAAATCATTATCGTATTTTATTTACTGTTTACTAATCATTTATGATTTTGATTTTAAGGCAAAAAGAAAAGTTCAACGGACCTTGGAAACCTCAGAACTGTATTGTGACGGATACTTGAATACTTGCATCCCTTCACAGTGTGATCTCTTGTACATGCTCAAACAGTGCAAAAACATAGTCTCACTGGAACCCGTGCGCTTTCACGAACCCATATCACTGTTTGACAAGAATACTAAGTATTTTAATATATGATTGTCGAGTATATACAACATCATTTTATTATTTTACTTTGAGTCAATATATAGACAACAGTGAGACTGTATTGGAATGCAGCAAAGTTATTTGAATGAACAGGTATCTGCAGGTTTTGACTGGCTGGTTCTTTACAGTTTGTAGCTGTGTGAACTGATTGTTTGACTACACGATGAAGATGTCAAACAATGCGAGTGTCTCGCTCCTACTGAGCACTCTGCTCCCTAAATGTGTGAGCGCCCTGAGTGGTGGCAGCCAGCAACATCAGAGTCATATTAGGAGGCCAGGGGAAGGAGAGTCGGACAACGGAGCTGTCATCTACATCGTCGCTGTGCTGTCGTTCTACTCCATCGGTGTGGTCGTCATGATTATACAGTACCTTAGGACGGAGAAGAAGGAGCTGGAGGAAGAAGTGAACTTGGACAACTTCTTCAAGGATATGCCTGATAAACAAATGGAAAGGGAGAACCACGTAAATCAGGTGGCAATAAGGGCGTTCCATACGTTGACTTCAATATCCTATGAAGACGAGGACGATGATCTTTCACCTCGGACCGTGCTTGTGACGGACATATAACTGTTAGTTGACTGTACCATCCAGTTCATCCTGACAGCAACTACAAGTGTGGAACTCGACTATATCTTTATCAGAGTACAATAAATACAGCCCAAATAAACAATAACAACTGAGAAAGTATAAGATTTAAAGACAAATATACTAATTTCCCTTACATCAAGAACTGGTGCCATTTCTGGAAGAGTTATTTTTTCTTGACGTTCTTTGTTGAAAAGTAAACCTGGTCAAGATTATGAAAGTCGTGGAAACTGTGCACTTGCAAACGTTTTCTTTTGCATTTGCACAGTTTGCAATAGTTTCAAATTTACCATGGCAAAACATTTTGTGTAGAAATTCCATATGTTTTATGTTTTAGAATTATTTAAAAGTGTATGACCAACTGACGTCTGCAATTGATAATCCCAACGTATTCAAACACAATGACAACGTAAAAAAATTGTGGTAACTGAAATTTAAGTTTCTGGTAATTTAAGAAATAAAACTGAACATACACCAAAACAAAATCTTTAAGAAAATACATCAGTGATCTTACTATACCTTCAAACAACGAAACTGTAAACTAAATTGCGTTTCTGCAGAAAGTGCAAAGTGTGCATTGGCTTGCATTGTTTAACCCTGTGAGGTCAGTAATTGTGTTGTTTTAAAAATTTAGTCGTGTACTGTTGATTTCATTGTATACTGCATTGAAATGTTATTTGTTGAAAAATTGTCATCAAGAGGAGGGAGTTGTTAAAAATTAAAATAGGACAGATATTTTTTGTTATTATTTAAAACAAGATATTACAGTTTAACATAGTTTAACAATATATTACAAATTGAAACTGTGACTATCTTGTGCTGTTAAAAATCTTTTCTGTGATCATTTTTGGATAAAAAAACCTTTTTGGGGGCTCTATGAAACAAATTACCCAAGAAAAGTGTTTTTACACCCTACTTACATTGGAGTTCACACAATTAAAGGACAAAGTGTTAACCTACTGGGAGTGAATGTATAATAGCAATAGGTGGGATCTTGATGAATTTGCTCTTTGACCTGTTATGTTGTTATAAATTAAAGTGATGTTAAAAATTGAAGTGGGACAGGGATTTCGTTTTCATTAGCAAAAACAATATTTTATAGTTCATGAATATCATGTAACTTTTCATTTGTTTGTGCCATCAAACAGTTATTGTATGTTATGTTAATAATCTATGTAATCACAAATAATCTATTTTGACATACTTGTGAGTAACACAATATCACTAAGTTGATTTGGAGACATGAAACATATCAATATTCTAATATTTCAATCTATGTGCTCATTAGAATAAAGAGTATGTTCTATTCATCAAAACGTCAATTTGTGCGTCCTAATATGAAGAAGACCATGATGACACGCTCGGTTTTCAGCGTTTTAAAATCAAGAATATCCATCAATCAATATGTGGTGGCTTCAGAAATTACAACATAAATCATCGTCCGTGCTGACGTAAATTGTGGTTTTTTAGGCACCAGGATGCTGTTTCACTAAGATGTCATAAGTTGACGATGTCGTAAACCATCTTCTTGGCGTAATGAATTTGGTTTACAAATGCAAAAAATCGTTGTAAACAGTACACTTTCCAAAGAAAAACTTGTTTTTCTTTGGAAAGTGCACAGTTTACAACGATTTTTTTTGTAGACCAAATCCATTAACCTAATGACATGGTTTACGATGTCATAAAGTTATGACGTCTTTGTGAAACCGGGCCCTGGTCTTCGGGAATGCAAATGCTAATGACAAATCTTCAATCCCGATATCTCGTTAAGACAACTTAACCCTATGAATGCCAAATCGATTTTAGTAGGATGTTAAACTGTGACTGATTTTTGCAGTTTAAAACCTAATCTGTGCTCATTTGTTTAAAAGAGCTCCTTTAGGTGCTCTTTTAAAGAAATGACCACAAAATAGGTTTGTGAAACCCTATGAAACGGACATGCGTAGCTTGCAATTTAAAGGGTTAAGCCACTTAGTAGTAATGTATGAAAATAAGTAGGGTGCTGATGACTTTACCCTTGGATTTGATATTGTTGTTACGGTGTACTAGTCGTGGATTCAAATGAGAATTTGATGTTAATTTACTGCGAAATATAGAGAAGATGTTTTTAGAAAAAACGTAAAAATATTAACTTGACGTATGTTTTTTTTATGTCGAAAGTATATTTCTCTGTGTGAGACTGACAAAAATACATTAATCCGAAACGACGTGTCCATTTAATCAAAATATATCAAAGTTAACCCTTACCGTGCGGCATATTTTTTTAGAATGAGTGGCATGTCCTGGAATTTTTAAAGGGTTTCACTTATCCCAATTAGTGCCATACTGAACATCACTGCCTGTTTGTCTATGCGGCTCACGGAAATATCCGGGTCAGGCTAACAGCCTGACCAGGATATATCCGGGAGCCGCACGGTAAGGGTTAAACCATGTTTTATGTGTGTGATGTAATGAAGACGGCAGTGTGTTTCAAATACCAAATATCTTATAAAATGTAATTACAATCTTTATACCTGATATAATCGATAGTGACACGAATTATATATTCTATTGTACTAAAATACTCTGATATGATTAAAAAGAACTTCATACTTCAGATAAAGTAACATGTACATAAAGGGTATGCGGATTACATACTGAACCAACAGTTTGACTCGTAAGACAGTAAACATGTTTTTACTACATGTGTTCTGTGTTACCGATATTACATAGGCAATGCGTATCTGTCCTGTCATTTTAAATTGATTAATCTGTTGGATTTAATGAGAAAATATATCCAGTATTTGATTTATCACATATAAAGTAAAGTTAATGAGAGACAAATGTATATACATACTAGTATTTATACAGTTCTTTTAGAGATATTCAGAAGTGGTAAGGCGTAATTCAGGATTTGGGGAAGTCAACTACTTTGTATGTATATTCACGACGTTTCGGGGCATATTTGCGAACATACGTGCAAAGAAGGTGACATTTAGAAATAAAGAGTTACAACAACAGAATACAAATCATCATTGCAGCAAATAGTGACATTCAAAGTAACTTAAGTCAAAATACGCACTTTTGACAAATAAAATCAGAAATAGTGTGACATTGAGTTTTGGTTTTGTCTTGGTAAAATTTCCTAATTTCTTATGGAAAAACAATTGAGAATTACTGCGCACAAACACGCCAAATCTCAATTTACAGTTCTAAGCTAAGTTAAACGTAAGTGTTTTCTTGAAACAATTTCCTGTGTAGTTGTTTTTAAAAATAGGCTTACGACTATTGCAGCACCGAAATCGATTTTGAACCGGTGCCAATCGGCACCGGATCAAAATCTATTTCTGCGCTACGACAGTCGTAAGCCAGCGTTATGTCTTAACACTTACGACCTTAGCCTAAATCGCTTTGAGGAACAGGACCCTGTACAAGAAGCAATGAAGTGACTGCCTTAACATTAATCGTATCCGCAGGATATCACTGGGATAATGGAGTCCTCAATTGATCTATTTTGGTTAATATGTTTTATTGTTATGAACAGCTTTAAAAGAAACCATCCGCGAAATTCAATGCTTTTTAAAAAAAATCTATCGCCGTAAAAAATGTTCATATTATTTCACGGTTGTTGTAATGCATAATCCCTAATGCAAAGTCACATACCCTGACTAAAAGCATTCATTTAATTTGTTTACTTTACCAGAACACACTGTTGTCGCCCCCACGTCAGCATTTGGCATTTAATACGTTCAAGTAACAGTTGCCATGTTGGTCGAGCATGTTGGTCAAGTGTGCTTAGAACACTCATCAACTGCCTGTTTGATCTACTCTTTAAAATTACATAACATCAAATTACTAACTTTAGAAATACTTGATTAAACATTGTCCATAATTTAGGTATAATTTAAATTACACTGTGACCATTCTATCACATTTATGGTTGAGTCGCACACTTGACTAAACCACACAAAAGTAATAAAATCGTAATAAGTATACAACTATTCAGATAATGAAATCCCACATATAACATATGATGTGTTTGTCCCTGTTTAAATGGCATAATATCAACTAAGTAAGTTCTATGTAAAACTAAATATTCAAGTGTTTAAGAATAAGTTAATTTGCAATTTGCAACTTACTCTTCTTTGGAACGTGCACAATTTACAACTAACCTGGCACTTGTAAACCGAATTCATTGCTACAATGGCATGTGAGATGTTAACAAGTGAAGACCAAGCTTTATCCAAATAAGGCCCCCGTTCGTCAAAGCGGTCTTAGGCTGAGTTGATTGTAAGTGATTTTTGAAACAATGTCTCGTGAAATTGTTTTTAGCACAGGCTTACCACTGTCGTAGCGCAAAACTCGTTTTGGAACCGGTGCCAATCGGCATCGGTTCCAAGTCGATGTTTGCGCTACGAAAGTTGTTAGCCTATGATAGGAAACAGCTCAACAGGATACTGTTTAAAAAATCACTTACGATCAACTTAGCCGAAGAGTGCATTAAGTAACGATACCCAGTACATGTTTACAAAAACATCTCGCAATTTCTATTTTATTCGGCACCGTTGCCAAAGCGATCCGTGCGCTACGTCACTTGTTACAATCGCCTAGCATAAACTCGCGTTGAGGAACGGAGCCCTATACACAGGTTTCTTCACCACACCATGTTAACATATTGTGTGGCTTCTTTGTTTAAAGAGTTGTTCAATAAGGGATACCGTAAACATTGAAGAGAAGAACGAGTTTATTTAAGTAATGAAGCCTGCACAACCCTGGGTTGTTAATTATAGAACTATTTAGGGTCACTGTCTTAATCAAACACTAAGTCAGTAAACATACTAAACATGTATTCACGAAATGGTTTATAAATATGTTCTTATTGTTTAATTTTCTTTACAAAAAAAGTTGATTGATAAAAAAAACCACAATATACACAAAAGTATCAAGGATAAACTATTTTTTTATAATTGCTGTTCATATGCGTATTGCTCCATCGGCATTTTTATTTGACGAAAACATGTCTGTTTTAGTCTTGTTGGGTAAACAACAAACGCGTTCTAAAGCTCTCATAAAGCTAAGACGTCTTAACTTTCATCTTAGCGCTCTCGTAACGAGAGCGCTAAGATGACAGTTAAGATGTCTAAGCCGAATGAGCTGTTCTT
>JAULCD010101112.1:0-11541 GCA_032361085.1 Calliostoma canaliculatum
CAATAGTGTTAGTAGTCAGAACACAACACTAAAAAAATGTATTGAAATTAGTCAGTGGATTTCCATGGGTTTGGTGAGATTTCCACAGGAAATCTCATCAAACCCATGGAAATCTGCTGAATAATTTATATACATTTTTTCTAGTATAAAGCAATTCCTGTATTCTTTTCTCAGAATATTTTTGTATCAGTGATTTACCTTCTTAACAAACTTAGGACACCCGGTACGAAATATTAAAATGAAACTTTTGATATATTAGTTTAATCTAATTCTCACTATACCTTGTGAGATTGTCGTGTAAAAAGTGACAAATCCCAATATTTTTAAAATAAACAAGTGCTTCTTTTGTGTACGGTAATAATGTGTGGGATAAATTTAGTCGTTAATTTAAATCGAGAAGAAACAAACGCGCAGAATCAATATTGACGTGGGTGGAAGTTTAACAGTAATTGTTCACTGAGCACTTAACGCACATATTTTAAATGTTTTGGATAATACTCGTTGAGTGGTAGATTTGTGTTTTTATAAACAAATTGTACAAAAGCTTTACAAGGCTGACATTATTGTTCCAAACGCAGTCTTCTGTAACATGAGGGATATTTACGCTGTATTCACTGAGGTATTTGTGCTAAGTTTTAGTTGTGACCTGTAATGTTGTTAAGGTCTTTAAGGACTTCAAAGTGTCAGGTGAACAGTCAAACAAACATGAAAGCTTTCACAATAGTATGAAACTTGTGAAACACATTACTAAACAATTTACAAATATGTTTTGTTTCATTCGCTATTCTAAATAATCGGTAAAGACCAAAACACCACCACCCACACTAACACCTACACACCTACACACCTACATCCCCCTTGCAAAATACTTAAGGTGAAGCTATACGCTAAGTACCCCTCTGGCAGGTGAAATTGGCACAATTCCCAAGATGATAGCAATGTGTTTTTTTTTATCCCATTTAGACAGTAAAAACACAACTATATGTAATATTTAAGATTACACTATCTGAAAATAATATCCTTAAGTATAGGCGCCAATGCTTTGTTTTTAGCGAAGTATTCGTGGCCGAATAGTTAAAGTGTCGGAATCTTCAGTGCTGGCAATTTAGTGCCTGACTCTGAGGGTGCACGTGGGTTCGAATCTCGCATGGGACTAACCCGCGCAAAGTAATAGTAAATAATCATTTTTGTTCAGATGGTGTAATCCTACATATAACAAATGGCTGTGTTTGTCACTGTCTAAGTGAAATAAAAATGGACTGTATTTACATTGTGCTGTTTAAAAATCCTATCCAGTGATAATTTGGAGCTTTTTTAAACACCTTATGACAGAATAGGTTTTCAACAGCCTGTTTATGTTGTAATGTGAGCATTGAAACGGACAAATTTGGAACATAGTGTTTAAACTTAAGTTGTCAGAGTTAAAGGCGCTATTATCTTGTCGTGCACATCCACGTGCTTTTATACACTTCGTGCATTTAAGCGTGCTTACACTAGAAACAAATGTGTATAAATTGTTCAGAGGACTTCTATTGGTTTGATGGATTTCCATTGGTTTGATTTCCTATGGAAATCTCATGAAACCAATAAAAATCCGCTAAATAATTTCTATGTATTTTCCAGTGTTAGATGTTAGACGAAGACGCAATGGCAAAATACTTATAAGTTCACCTGCCACAAAACTTTTGAAGTTTGATTTCGTGCCGAACTCTTGTTTCATGCTCATCTTAGACTCAGGGGGCGACTTTGAGCTTAAAGTTGAGTTGAGCACATAATTTGTTATAACCTTAGGGCGTGAATAGATTTGCAATTAAATAATTAAATAATTCACCTCTATACTCACTGTTTATCTATTTACATCCGTCATGTAAACCTAATGTTTAGTGTTTGAAGTTTCAGCCAAACTTTTTGTGTGACAAGGGACCATTAAACTCCGTAAGGTAAAGACATATTTAATCTTAGGGCTTTTGTAACAAATTAAAATAGTTTGCAATTAAACCATGATGTCAAATTCGACTGACTATTGTAAATCCGATTTGGAATATTTCTTGAAACTCTCATAAACTCATACAAAACTCAAACAACACGATCACTCTGTTGACGTGCACATACAATCATGTGCACTTCACTGCCTAACCAGCACCCTGAAATTATACCTTCAAGGAAAACTGGCAATTGATATATATTCTAGCCAATTTATCAGGGTTCAAAACAGTAAACAATATAACAAAATGAAATTCATCATATATTATATTATTTAAATTTAGGATAAAACATAAGACTCATAATAATATAATATATTTGCTAACATAATTGTTACACATTTAATCAGTAATACAATTTGAGTAACTTATTTAGAGGTCGGATGCAGCCTTGACGCACGATGTTACAGACATAAATAATCTCAGGACCTGATGTTTACAGACTGAGATGAACGTGTCGTGTATGATAATGTGTGTAGACACTGCTTTCTGTCCGTCTCATGTCTTACCTTAAACAGCGTCGTCGTGTCGGTATCAAGAGTCACACAGTGATGTATGTTGGTGTACTTCAGTTGAAAACAATAGTGTGTGTATGGTATGATTCACATCTGTGTATAAATGCCTGATTGCCGTTTTACAAAGCCATCGTAAATGTACGACGTCGTAAATTTATTATATTAACGTAAACCCACGCCAATGAGTTAGGTTTACAAATGCTCAAAACCCTTGTCAACTGTGTACTTTCTATGTACCATGTAGCCCGTTTAGTGATTATTTAGCACACGGCAAACGACAGACAAATCGTAATCAATAAAGGATATATACTCCAAGATGATACTTCTTTACGTCGTAGTACTGTTATCGGTAACCATGGTTATAGTGGTATCTCAGAGTTACGAGATGGTTGTCTACTATTTCACAGTCGTTTATCATAAACTTAGCACAGAAAGTTACGAGCATTATACATTAAATTTGAATAGGGTTTTGGTTCAGGGTTTCATGGATGTCTACTTCTGGTTTGTTTGTAAGGGGCAAGCATATGCCCTGAAACCTGAACTTACCGACAAACCAGAAGATGACATCCAAGAAATCTTGAATTATGTACCATCACTTCTGAATGTCCATAAAAGAATTAATAATGTTTTGGTTTTAAAGGTAACGTTAAATTGTTCGACAAATTTGACTCATTTTAATTCAATGACACATCAGTGTACACTTCAATTTGCCACACACATGCAGCTATTAACATGCGTGTGCTCCGTTTACACTGTCTGTAGTTCCAACAGTACATTGCAACTGGCAAAATAAGGAGAATAATTGGAATTTACAGTGGCGGGATGTCATACATTGTTTTGACAATACATCTACTGTACCACCATAGTGTTTTCACTGCAATGGTACAAAATATGCTCAAACTAATGTCATCTAGAACCGTCCAATGTCCGGAACATCTGACGTAGCATCTGTCTGTAAAAATCGATTCAAGGCCCCTTTCCTCAAAGCGACATTAGTGTTAAGATGATCGTAGTTTATTTTTTTAAATAATGTCCTGTGGAGCTGTTTCGTATCATAGGCCTACGACTGTTGTTGATCATAATATTTCGCAGCCTTGAGACAATTTTTAACCGTCTGAACGGAAAACCGGCAGCTAATATTCCCTTGGTCCTTAAGCGCATGTGCACTGGTAGAGCGAGAAGGTCAACAGGGCCCTGTTCTCAAAGCGAGTTTAGGCTAAGTTGATTGGAAATGCTAAAATTGGCTTACGACTGTCGTAGGGCAGTGATCGCTTTGGAACCGGTGTCATTCGGCAACTTCACGGGACATTGTTTCATAAATCACTCACAATTATCTTAACACTAAGAATGCTTTGAGGAACGGGGACAATAATATACATGTATTGCACTTCAACGTCTGGGCGTATGGATCAGTTCATCATGTATAAGGAGTGGTTCACTAAGTTGTCGTAATGCCATGACCTTGGAAACCATGTTAATGCTTTTAGTTTTCTAACGGTAAAATCGTTTCATGCTTTAGAAATACTTTGGTTTGTATATATATTTTTTGTAAATTAATAATCTTGACAAATAATCTTGCAGTCTTATAATAATTTGATAATCCTGACGGATTAACATTATTGGATATGTGTGGATATGTAGTGATATATGTCACATATAAAGCAACACTTTATTTGTATTGTCCAGTCAACCATATAATTTGTTCTTGTGATTTTTAACCAACAATTTGCTACAGCTGGTTTGTCCCTTAAACAACAATGACAGAGTAACCATGAAATCAAGGGTTTGTGTGTCTGTTTCCGCCGCATTCTTTAGCCAGGCGAGATAACCTTATTGTAGAGTCAGAACATGTCGGATCACTAGTCGTAGTGGACAGGTAATTCGTAGTTGACGGGGACCCGTATTTCGCGAACTGTAAAACACTGCTCTGGTTATAGACTGAGTGCAATGGTCTTATAAACCTTGACTTTAGCCATCATACAAAATAGTAAAATGACACAAGCTATGAATGGTGAAGTAATACAAGTTTACAAAAGATTTAAAGTATGGGGACAAAGTTTTGCATTGACATATGACCATTCGTATTTATGTTATTAATATGTTTATCAACCTAACAACTTTAAAGATTGCGGTGTATTAGTAAGTAAGAAAGTTTGATTTATTGGTTGAAAACACGCTTCCGTGTCAATTTCTTTTTTTCAATCATGTTCTCACGTTGGTAGAGATTAACACAACCCATGGGAATCGTAACTGTCTGGAGTCGCTTCTAAGTGTTCTATGCAATCTGGAGGTCTATTACGGGCTCTGCAAGCTGGGAACTCGACAGACGTCTGGCTGGTCCCGAGACTCCGTGGATGGGTGCTCCTTCTGGACGTTAAACCAAATCAGAATCAGCCTCCCATGCAGCAGATGTCTTCAATGTTCACAGGTCTTTCAATAACCCAGTAACACTGTCTCAAAGGCAAGAAACGTAATGAGAGAGACACAGAAATACTGTACAGCGGTGATTAGCCGTGTCCCGGGCTCAAATCATTACTGGGCCCATAGAGTTTACAAATGCCCTAATAAACCGTGTACTGTAACCTGTGTAAGAAAAAAACAAGTGCACGCGTTGAAAAAAAGTGTATAAAAATGATTAAGCGGATTTGCATTATTTGATGAGATTTCCGTAAAAAATCTCATCAAACTAATGAAAATCGGCGGAATAATTTCTATAATTTTTTTCCAGTGACAGTTTAAAACGATTTTGGCATTTGTAAACAAAAACTAGTGGGTCCCGTGAAAAATATGTGAATTAAAAGAATTAAGGCAAACTTTGTTGGTTTTGCATTGCCTAATTTGTACTCTAAAACCGAAATTGTCTCAGAATTGTCTGACGAGTCACTTTTAAGCCAACAAATAGACCAGACAGCGTCATCGTGTCTGTAAAACTTCATACATTATGTATGTTGTTATGATTAACATATAAATGTAGCATTCACATTCATGTGTCTGGTCTAACCAGTTTATAGTGACTATATCCAGCAGAAAGAAAACTAGGTTTAGTATTTGATCCAAAAATAGTCCTTACATGTAATTGAATCACTTTACTACTAATAATGTTATAAATGACTCTCCAAATCTTACCCTACTAGTCTGGACATTACAGCAACATTTGCTCTTAAGAACACAAGCCTTTTTTACACAATAATATTGTCAATTCATAAAAGCCATAACCCGTTGTAAACTGTAAGAAGTCCAGCTAAATTGTTCTTTTAAAGCGTGCACTGTTTATTGTGTGCAAGGTTACTGATTATAAACTGATTAATTATGTGAAATTAAGGGGTCAGTCCTCATGTGTGAAATAAAATCTGCCATGTGTGGATTTGTCTACAAGTGGTTGTTTTTGTGTGTCTTGTACACTACCTGTACACAGTGTCATTGTGACAGTGTCCCTACACTAATATGTTACGAGAATTTGGTTTCTTCTATATATTGCAGAATGTACAAACTACATTGACTGTCAGTGTTTAAAATATGACAGAAAGTAGTATTTGCGTCTTATTCCTATGCACGACCTTGTCCTTTGACCCACATGACTTCTGACCTTCGACTCCTTTGACAAGGACACCCGTCTGTCTTATCAGCCACTCAATGATTTTGGTGTGAAGGGCGGTCAAATACATCTGACACAGCTGTAAATCAGTCGACGCCCTTTTTCCAGCTGTAAATTCACGTGCATCCTGTGTTCTTTACTGTTCATTTCAGTGTGTCAGTGGATCACGGTTTTATGTGTCAAGGTTTCAGACACTGCACTTTATTTAAAGAAACAGGAGTGTCCGATTTTTCTTCTATTTAATATTGAATCTGTCCTGACAAATAATAATTTGATTATTCTCTGGAGTTGATATTTTATTTGCATCAATTCATCTGGCTACATAAGCTATGGAAATGTATGTAAATATGTTTCCCTGTCAATCTCGTCGTCTATTCTATGTAATCAGCGTTAATATGTCTGGATGGTGTACACACTGTGTCCTTTAAAAATGCGTATATGAAGATCTACAGACTCGTTTAATGTTCTGTTATAAACATGACACAAAGAGATAGAGGACGCAGTAAACATTAAATATAGGAGTGTTGTTTTTTTGCACTATCATAATAATTAATCCTCAAAATACCGATTGCATTTTAGCAGGTTTTAAAACTGTGACCACGTTGTGTTGTTAATAAGACATTCGGTCCATTAGGAGCTATATTTGAAACAAATTAAAGCAGAATTGTTTATTTAACCATCTATTAATGATGACATTCGCACAATAAAACGCAAGTGTTAAGCTTAGCACTTTCAGAGTTAACTATCTCAACCTTATTAATGTGGACTAGGATTCTGTAAATGTTATTCTTATAAGTTTTTATAACTGATTTTTATACTTTTTAGTCAGTTTTCCAGTACAATCTGGGCTCTGTTCCCTAAATTGATCTTAGTGTTAATATAATAGAAAATTAGTTTTTAAAACAATGTCCTGTGGAGTTGTTTCGTATCATTGGTTTACGACTGCCGTAGTTCTGAGATCGATTTGGAACCTGTGCCGATTGGTACCGGTTTCAAATCGATCTCTGCGCTACAGTAGTCGTACCCGAATGTTCAATTTTAACACTAACAATCAACTGAAGCTTAAGATTGCTTTGGTAAACGGGGCCTTGAGTCATATGAAACATTTACATATAGCTGTATGACTCATTAGCTAAAACCTTTTAAAATGCTGTTGTGCAAACTGTTGAAATAATTATTTTAAAACTGCACAAATCTAATTTTGTATACATTAATGCATGTGGGCAGCGTTTACTACGTTTTAAATACGTGATGTTTAGTTCATATAGTTTTGGACTGATGTACATGTGTGGGTTTGTTTCACACATTAGAACACGTGGGCTCCCCTGGGCTACGTGCTCACACGCAATGCTGTACGTGGATGTCGTGGGTGGTGGGTGTTTGGTTTTAAAAATTTGCTTCGCATAAAAGGCCCCGTTCCTCAAAGATCTTAGGCAAAGTTGATCATAAGTAATTTTTAAAACAATGTTTTGTGAAGTTGTTTCTTATTCTAACCTTACGACTGTCGTAGCGCAGACATCGATTTTGAACCGGTGGCGAATGGCCCCGGGTCCAAAGCAATCTCTGCGATACGACTGTCGTAAACGAATTTTAAATATTAGCGCTTACGATCAACTTTGCCTAAAATCGCTTTGAGAAACAAGGCCCTGGTGTATGTATTGGTATATTTGCAAAGAATTACATATTTATATCGATGTATTTTTGGGAATTTCTTCTTCAATGCAATCAATAATTATACAATGTGCGAACCAAGAATGTTACTATATTACAGCATCGCATTCTCTTTCAACTGTATGTAGAATTATTTTCTGACACAGAGAATTAGATCTCGTAGAGGACAGAGTAAAATGTAGGTCCATAATGTTATTAAAGTTCAACATATTCGCTGACTGAGGGTTGGCCTGTCTGCTGTCTCCAATGTACTATGGTTTTTTAAGTTTTTGTCTGTAGCTTCCGTACCATTGGCACTACCAAGGACGAAAGTCTCTATATATTTAAACTAATATTCAATCATTAAGCTACCACTGGAAAATACCAAATTGTTGTGACCAGAGTATATTGATCTCTTGATGTTATTACATGTGACAGGCAGTTTATAGTCAGATATATGAACACTGTCCTTGAACAATGATTGCCTGGGGTACAATTTAGTTAAGTATACCTAAATACATTGGTGTACATGTTTTAAGTTAACTGTTCTGAATTTTGATGAAAATTGATACAATGTGAGTCTTTGATATTAGTCTTACGCCATGTTTTTATTAAAAAACACTAATAGATGAACTATGTTGACTTTAATAGTCTTCAACAAACAAAACCAACAAAACTGTACAGTCAGTTTTCTGTGAATTACAGATTAAATTTAGTTGATAATTATATCTCGAGGTAAAAGTTAAAACACAGTGTTGCCTGTTAAAATCGTCTAACTTGAGGGGTCTTTTACAACCAGCGCTTTTACGTGACTACTCTTGCAAGCTTCCTGTGCCCACAACCAGCATCCCAAGCTTACCATAAATAACCATAAATAACATTGGCTATAAAACCATCAGGAAGTCTAGTTGCGTGTCGTTGTAACGTAAATTATGTGTTTGTGTCTCGCATCTCCTACACACTTCTATCCAGAGTACAGTATCACAAAGTCATTGTAAAGGTACGACCTCGCAAACGATGCCACTGAGCCAATGGCTAGGTTTTCTAATGCAAAAACACGTTGTTAACTTTAAACTTTCTGTTTTGAAAATTCAAGGTTTTAAAACGATGTTGGCATTTGTATTGACATTTCAAGCTAAACCCATTGACCGAGTGATATAGTTTACGAGGTCTCAGCCTTGTGAGGTCTTTGTGAAGCGGCACCTTTGACAGTTAACCTTGTTACAGAGCTAGTCCCGATGGACAGGTACACCGTAGTTGAAGGGCCTCGGAAAATTCACTGATCTATGGTTCAAGGCCCTGTTTCTCAAAGCGATATATATATAAGGCTAAATTGATCGTAAGTGATAAAATATAAGATTGGCTAATGACTGTCGTAGCGCAGAGGCCGCTTTGGAACCGGTGCCATTCGACACCGGTTCCAAATCGTTCTCTGCGCTACGACAACCGTAAGCCTAGTATAAGAAACGACTTCACGGGACATTGTTTCGATTATCTCAACTCTTTGAGGAACGGGGACGAGTTAACAAATGCAAAATGTGTTTTGTTTGCACTTTCCTAAGTAAAACGAGAACCACCAGTTGTTGCATTTGCAAACAAAACATTATTAAACCCAACGCATTATGGGACATTGCTCAGATTCTGTGACACATATTGTGTATGATGAACTTAATAGGAAGAATTACTTAGTTATCATTAAACAATTAGGTAATTTCAATGTTTGCAATAATGGTATGACTAGTAAAACATCAAAATATATCTACGATATTTCGCCTTAATCGTCTTAATAGAACATAAAGGTTTTCGGAAAAGCGAAACACAGAATACAAGATTTTGCTAAAATTAACTAGTGTTGAATGTTTTAAATTTATCAGCCACACATATATATGTTTAACACCAGCAACTGACATTAATGTAACCGTTGGTTGGTATCCTATTGTAGATTTAATGTCTTGAACTAGCACACTGTACAGCTACGCATGTGCACGTACGCTAGTAATAACAGTTATAGGTTTTAAAACCCGAAAGGTTAATAGCCAACACGAGCCTCAACGTACGTAAGATTAGGAAGACAAAGACGAGATGTCTCGAGTCTCTTGTGGAACGAATGACAAATTGGTGCGACCAGAAATGTGACAACAGTGATTCTAGTCCAGCTCATGGCGGCATTTAGCACTAATTAGGCCTTAATTACCACTGATTACCAACCAAATGTCAAAGAAGGTGTAATTTATTTCCAACAACCAACATTATTTAGTTTCTTCTAAAGTTTGCATAAACTTGTTTATAAACAATGAACGTATTCTATAGATATCAAGTAAGATACATCAATGTAGATACTAACACTGTTATCAAGCAAGTGGTATACAGACTTTGTGAAGGTACAGGTTATATACATATATTATAATTGGTGTACAATGGTGAGAGGCAATAGTTATTGTGTGTACACGAGACAGAGTTGACATGTAAGTTATGTTTTGACAAGGCTAACCTTCACTGTATACCACTTGCTTGATGACGGTGTTAGTATCTACACGGAAACATCGCACAAATTTGCAATGAAGAAGTTGATATCCATAGAATACCTTCATTGTTCCTTACACCAACTTCTAGAAAATGACCATCAAAGAACTTGCTTATGTTTTATTATACATAATGCAATAATCATTATGAAATATGCACGCTTCAAAGATGAACGTGTTTTCACTAAACCTTCCGTCCCAGCGTGTACAGTAAGTCTGTACAGCTACCAGCTAATAACTGTTGGGCTGTTTGAAACGCAGGCCTAAAGAAAAATGTAAAGAAATTATTCAGGGAATTTCCATTGGTGTGATGAGATATCCTATGTAAATCTTATCAAACCAATGGATATCCGCCTATTTTTTATATACATGTTTCCTTGTGTTTGTACAATCTGTATGGTTATTCCTGGCAGTGGGAGATAATCTCAGGATTCGGGAGATGGTTTCTTCTTCTGATTAAAAATAACAGCTTCTAAAACAGCCTTTTTATGTTACTGTTATTAATTTGACAAACACTGTCCGAGAAGTAGGGGGCATGTCATTGAAACACAGTAAAAGTAAGTTTAAATATAAAATTTTACACTTACAACTTTTATGTATCAAAGGCACTCTTGTTTTACATGATCAATGTAGTTACATGTATATGGTTTACAACTTCTTGATTGCTGAGTAGCGACGTTCGATGTAGACTTTTACACCGTTATCAAGCAAATGATGAACACCGAAACGTCGCTACTCGTTTGATAACGGTATAAGAATACGCATCAAAACGTTGCTACTTGTTTGATAACGGTGTAAGAATACGCATCGAAACATTGCTACTCGTTTAATAACGATATAAGAATACGCATCAAAACGTTGCTACTTGTTTGATAACGGTGTAAGAATACGCATTGAAACGTTGCTACTTGTTTAATAACGATATAAGAATACGCATTGAAACGTTGCTACTTGTTTAATAACGATATAAGAATATGCATCACAACATTGCTACTCGTTTAATAACGATATAAGAATACGCATTGAAACGTTGCTACTTGTTTAATAACGATATAAGAATATGCATCAAAACGTTGCTACTCGTTTAATAACGATATAAGAATACGCATCAAAACGTTGCTACTTGTTTGATAACGGTGTAAGAATATGCATTAAAACGTTGCTGCTTGTTTATTTAACCATCTATTAATGATGACATTTGCACAATAAAACGCAAGTGTTAAGCTTAGCACTTTCAGAGTTAACTATCTCAACCTTATTAATGTGGACTAGGATTC
>JAULCD010101223.1:0-11540 GCA_032361085.1 Calliostoma canaliculatum
TCCGGACAATTTTAATAAAAACGTCACTGTTCGGATTATTGCGGCCAGACTCTAATTGTTTTTTTACATTGAATTTAGTCCAAAATGTCACTTTTTGACCATTAAAATGTAATTGAGAGACAATATCATAGGTGTTTTATTTTGGGGTGCTTAAAATTTTTCTCTATGTATATGATTTCAGCACAGTAGCATTGCAAAGTCAGGTTACCTTGGATCATCACCAAATCACTTTTTACAGCGTAGGATATAGTTTCCACTTAAGCAGAGTTCTCCCTTCATAAAGACCTAACACACGACTACAAATTATAAAAGAACACAACACACACAAAAAAAATAACTTACTTACCCTACAATGGCTCCCCACATGATCACACTGCCCCTCCCAAATCCGTTAACCTTGGCAACTCATGAGTCGGTAAAACATTCAAAATGGTGCCTTTACACTCTCATTCTTCCATCACGCCGTTCCAACAAAAATCTAGATTCCAGATCTAAACCAGATTCGATGCCAATTAGCCATAGTCCAGGCCTAAACGTTGGCACAGAGCCAAAGTACGGTCTTTGTGTTCTCAAACCCGCTTCTCGAACACTGCTCCTGATGGTCTGTGCAGATAGTTGTTGAATCTGGGTATGTGTCTAGCAGTGCTGGTGGGTGTAGCTGTATGAGGACGTAGGTGATCTACCCAGATGTACCGATCTGGTCACTGAAGGTCATCCACTTCTAGGTCTGTCTTCGACGAAGTTCTGCTGGGGATATCTCTCCGAGACGAGAAATCATGATCTGGTATACGTTCATATGATGGGCAACTGCATGCTATGTTTGTCATGCTTCCAGAAGCTCTATGGCAATATTTCTATTGAGGCGGTTGAGTCGTGGCATTTTGAATTCTTTAGAAACTGTCAAATAAAGTGACTAAACAGAAAAATACCCATCAGTAAAACAATGTAAGTCCCCAGTTTCATGTGCATTGTGTATTCTGTGATATTGCATGCATTAACTCAACATCAGGCTGTTACATCAAGTATTGCTTGCTGGATACGTTTGGATGTGACGTTTTGAGAGAAAAACATCGTAGCAATCATAAATAAATGAAACTTGTCTGTAAAATCTGCCGGCAATTGGGCACACTACATCTGCGCAACAGGTTCATCACCATGGCATCAACAGCGGTGACAGCGTTGGGTCACTACATCAGCAGGAACATAGTCATTAGACTACTTCAGGCTGCCGGTATTCGGGCTTTTCAACCATTCTGTGGGATGACCTTGACTGCTGAATATTGCATCAACCGTTTCCGTTGGGCAGAAAGATTGAGACGCTGGCTACATCGTGAATGGTCAAGAGTCATCTTTACGGATAAAAGTCGATTCAACTTCTTTCATGCTGACGGTAGAGTGAGAGTCTAACGACGGAGAGGCGAACGACTGGCTGCACCATGTGTTCAACAAGTTCAGCCCTTTGGCGGTGGGAGCATCATAGTTTGGGGCGGCATTTGCGACGACTAGAAGATGGACTTCGTCGTTATCCGCCACACCCTGACAGCCAAGATGTACAGAGACCAAGTGTTGCAGCCGGTGGTGGTCCCCTTCATGCAGAGGCAACAGCAGGGGTTGATTTTTCAACAAGATAACACCAGACCCCACACCGCCAGGCTCACTATGGACTTCCTGGACTGTCAGAACATTCAGGTTTTGCCTTGGCCGTCACGCTCCCCTGACTTATCACCCATTGAGCACCTGTGAGACCATCTCGGCAGACAGTTGCAGCGTCTTGCACAGCCACCAACCATCATACCGCAGCTGGAACAGGCTCTGCGAGAGTAGTGGCAGCGGATCCCTAATGACGTCATCCGACAACTGATCTTTTCCATGAGAAGGCGTGTCCTGGCCTGTATCAACTCAAATGGGGGTCATATGAAGTACTGAAACCACTCGTATAGCCTTCATACCTGGAACTGTCATCATTCCTACAAGTGTGAATTTTGATTTTCTACCCCCTATGACATAAGTGTTACCAGAAAAGTTTCATGTTGAAACAACACTCTCAATTCATTCTAAACACATTTGAAAATGACTCAGCAATGTAATTAAATATTATAATCTTATTACAGTTTGTCCCATCATCTTTTACTGTCAAAATAGTGGGGTGTGTACTTTCTTTTGTACTCCAGTTTATATACACACATATACACAAACATATAACCCTCTACCATGTCTGTTTCAGTGCAAATGATGTCAACCCAGAGGATGTTTTCTGGCTCAGCAGTTCATATTATGATCAAGCTGTTCAGTATTTCCAGAAGAGATCAAAGATTTTGAAAGTTACAAGTTAAAAACAGTGAATACCAGAATACCAGAATACCAGAGGACAATACTTTGAACAATATCTAAATATTTTACAATCAGTTTAATTTATATTCTTCGTTATTATTTATTAAAGCTATATTAACTTGTGTGTCAATGTGTGTGCGTGTTTGGTGGATTAACGGGGACATGAGTATAAAAACACACTTACTCACCCAACTGAACACACACCCAAACGGGGACATACCAGTTGACATAACTTTAAAAATTGTATTTTCCCCCTCATGTTTTTAGTGCCCCTAATGTTTTATGAGATTAAGTACAGGATCCTGGATTGGCATTTTAGACCTTTTTGGCATACACACACTAGAAGCATGGTCTCGTTTATACAGTTTGCAGTGGACCAAAGTGGGATGGAGTAGGAAGGAAATGACCACGCTTTGATAAGAATGTGTTTTGATCAATATTTACTCTTACAAAAAGTAGGGAAATTCCCCTTATAATTTTTCATTGCCAAAATTGGAAGTTACATGGTAGGTAATACAAAGTGCATCCTAGATAATTCCAGGGCATATGTATGCTCTCCGCTAGTCTTTACATTGTATTAGCCCTGGACACACGGATAAGCTTTTTCGTTCAATGTAGTCAGTGACTTTTGACACATCTCACTTTCATGTCCCAGATTTTCTCATTAGGGGAAAGGTCTGGATTTATTGCTGGCCATGGCATATGATAGATATTGGGCTAATGTTTATTTCTTTGGCATTCGCTTCTCAAAGAAGTCCAACGTGAATCTGGATTCATCTAAAAACATGACACATGATCAACACTGATTCCTCCAGTGTCGACATAACATACACAATTTTTCTCTTATGGCCATGTGTTCATTAGACAAGGGTGACACAACTGAGGGCTGTCAAGCATGATGATGAGCTGCATGGAGGCATGCCTAATCGTCTCACCTGTAATTTGTACACCAGTAGCTTGATGAGGTTTGAAGCAATCTGATTGGCCACTTGAGCTTGATTTCTTAGAACCTGGTTCTGAATCAAATGATCTTGGACTCTTGTTGTTGACCTTAGACGACAGGAACTAGGTTGATTGTCAACAATTTGTTGGTATCTGTTCCATAGTTTACTAATCAAAATTTGAAACTTTAAAGGTGTTAGCCACTTCACAGTGGTAGTGCCAGTTTGGAGCATGTCATTTGGCCGTAAGCGTTCATCATGGTGCATATGACACATTGCAAATTCAAACAATTAAAATGACTGGCAATAAAACAATCACAACTGAAGGATCAACAAATATAGATAAAAAAATAAGGTCTACAGTGATATATCTACCTTTTTGGAAAGTTTCAAAATCAAGAATGACACCCCATGCACATGTATGGGGCTTGCATTCTGCATGTACAGCCAATTTGTTGTATTAAGAGGGAATCATAAACAGACATGTTTTCATAGGATGCCTGTCATCAAAACATTTATTAGCTCTTATATTTGATACTAACATTCTAAGTTCAGGTTCCCCTACTTTTTAAAGAGAATAATAACTTTTTAATACATTATATTTTTTTAGCAATAGCTTTTTTGTGTGTAAAATTATGTTTATATCATGCAATTTTTGAAGATTTTGGTTTATGTACTAGTTTATGTAATCTTTAACGATTTAATACTGATATTTGTATGAACAGTAAAATATACTCATAGATGTGGACAAGATCTGAATATTAAATAACATAAACAAATAAAATGTTATTCAGGCAATAATTTCTCCCCTATTATGACGTTGTGCACAGCTTAGTTAGACTAAACTAAATAGCATTGTACGAACAGCAAACTGTTCAACATATGTACATACATATTAATATGTGTTGATTCCCAAATTGAAACTAAAAGTTAATCTAGAAGTTTGTACGCAACAGATTTTAGCGTGCAACCAACAAACAAATATTATACAATCAACAAATGTATTACAATAATCACTAGATTTACAAATAAGTACCAACCAAAGCTTTATTTTGCCCAACTAATGAAATACCCAAGCGTCCAGTGCTTCTGAACCAAAGATAGCAAATTATTGGTTTGCACCAAACTGGAATGTCCTGTAATGCTTTTAGATTACAACTGAACATTAATCACACTGTCATCAGCAGACTAATATTTAAGCATACTGTTTCCGGTAAAGTGAAGGATGCACCAGGGTCTGGATGTTCCAGAAAAACCACTGACAGGGAAGATTGTGCTCTCGTACACCAAGTCAGGTGAAGCCCAAAATCTACTTGTACATAGCTGTCACTTGGATGGCGTCCATACAACAGAGTGTGTACCATCAGACACCACCTAAATTCTGCAGGATTGAGAGCAAGATGACCAATCAAACGCCCACTCCTCACAAATCAGCACCACCATGCCCGTTTTGCCTGGTGCCAGGCATGTGCTAGCTGGAGCCTGAGGACATGAAGAAGTATCCACTAGTCCCATGAAAGCAGACGCTTTGCTGCATCATACAGACCAGAGAGCAAAAGTTTGAAGGCACAGCATATGATCAGAGAAACATTGAAGCGGATGTTCCAAAAACAATGAAAAATGTTAATTTTTGACCAAATTCCATCAAAATTTCCAGTAGAAAATTAACAAAAGCAGGAAAATGTTAAATTTAGGACAAAATTCTATATTTAAAAAAATGCATTTTCAGTTGAAAATTGACAAAAACAGCATAAAAATATAAGTTTTGGGACCAAATTTCTGACAAATTTTTTGAAAATAAAAATGTAATTTTGACCGGTTTAAAAATTGACAGTAACCGTGAAAAAATGTAAATTTTGGACCAAAATCCATCAAAATTTACAACAAATTCTATTAAAAATGCATCGGTTGAAAATTGACAGCAAATTAGCCCTAGCACTTTCGTGTACAACTAATTGGGGCATTTCGTATTTATTTAGGATTATTAAACATTCTTAATAGGCATTTACAAGTGTAGAACATAAGTCTGAAGCATAAGCCCAACATTTCGGAATATATTCTTACTCCTTCATCACCTGATGAAAGAGTGAGAATATACTCCGAAACGTTGTGCTTGTGCCAAACTAAAACGTTAACATTCATAAAATTCTTAAGACTGATTATTAAGAAGTACAATACTGTAAGGACAGGTACATGTAACTTGTCCAGTAGTGATTTATGATGGAGAATAACATAAAATCAAACGTGAAAAAGAGAAAGAACCATTAACAACGTACATGTAATAGTGTCTAAATAGCCATATGTTTAAACATTGTATATCACAATTATGTTTCAAATCTCAGTAGTTTGCTTCAACTAGGGAACAAATATTATGTACAAAAGCAATGCCTAAAAAATATATTAAAAAATTTCATAGTTATCGTTCTCTTTTGTTTTTAAAATTGCAAAGTTTGTGAAATTTGCTGAATTATTTTTAAAAGTATAATCCAAAAGCGACAATTCGGTTTTCTAAAATCAATAGCATAAATTGTCTACGTTGTTATTAGTTATTTATTTATTTAGTTAGTTAGATAAACAGAAAATAAAGTAGTACCAATCGTATTGACGACGAGGGTTTGTTAAACGAGGCAGCACATCAAACAACGTACTTGCCAAAGAATGCTGCCTTTTACATGTCATTGACTGGAACGCCTTTTTGTGAATGACGAGAACAAGCTGAATACCTTCATTATTAAGATGCTAGAATTTGATAAATTACCTTCACCTTCACTTTATCAGTGCAGTATAAATGGCCAGGGCACGTTCCTCAAAGCAATCTTAGTGTTACAATGATTGTAAGTGATTTCTGAAACAGTGATCTGTGGATTGTTTCTGAGCATACGCTTACGACCGTAGCGGAATATCGATTTGGAACTGGTGCCGAATGGCACCGGTTCCAAAGCAATATCTGCGCTACGACAGTCGTAATCCAATGCATATTATAGCACTTACAACTAACTTTGCCTGATATAGTTTTGATGAACATGATAAACTTAGCCTAAGATAGTTTTGAGGAACAGAGGCCCTGAAGTGCCCAATTACTTCTTTCTCTTTCTGTGCAAAGGGTAACTGAATATATTAATCACGTCACAACAGCCTTGAACTGTCATAACTCGCAGTTGCTACTGGTTTATAGTTGGGAATCCCGCGTGTCAAATGCTGTTGTTATTTAAGAAAGACAAATTACTTTGTTTCTGTCACAGCCTGGTGCCACGGTGTCTCTGTGTTTGTAATGAATATCTAACGGAGCTAACTTATTTAATTTTAGACCTTGGAACGCGGATATAATTGCCATGTAACTTGAAACTTGGGCTTCATTGTTCTGTTGAAAATCTATCCTGTGTTACTTTGTTGAACAGTATAGCAACGACACTGGTTGGCAAATTATTAATTGTTGCTTTGGGGGAATATGTTAATTGCACCAAGCCCTCGTTGATTTATTCATATCGTGGATGTTTCGGAACTGCCCGTGCAGGAACAGAACGGGCTTGTGACACCGGGGTAATTGGTTTGGTTTACAAATGCCAAAGTCCTTGTAAACTGCGCATACATTACTTGCTTCCTGTCGCAGCCAACAGCCACGGTGTCTATAGTATTCTAATGAATAACAGAAGCTTAAGTAATGACCTAACTACTGCAATGGTGAAGTAATGTTAGCGTAATGTGCAACTGTGACCACATTGCATTGTTAAAACTCTTTCTTCTGGTTATTTGTGTGAAAGACTCAGGATTAAATATGTGTCCACGGAGGAGAGGTCAATCTTGTTGCTCTCTGCCACATTAGTTTCCATTACGTATTCATGTTAAGAACAACCTATTATTCGGATGGGACCTGAACGCAGACAGGATAATCCTGTAATGTGTTGTTGTAGCACAACAGATTATGTTGTTATTGAAGATGTTATCAATGATAAGGACATTGTAACATCGCTGACACATGGGCAAGTTTGGTACTTACATTAAGGAAACAGGCGTGGATGAACGAAAACAAAATAACATAATAATAACATTCTAGTGTCCTCAAAAGTTGCAGAGATTCTCAGTGTCGGTTAAAGTTAAGACTTATAGTGAATCCTATTCCAGTGACAAATATGTTAGCACTATGAGTCTATTTCAAACAGGGAAGAACTAGTCTGTTGGTTTCCCATGCGGATATGTGTATTGTTGTTCTTGGTGATAGGTATAATGGCAGCATTTTTTGTGTTATTTCGCAGGCCCCCGTTTCACAAAGACGTCAACTTTATGACTTTATGACTTCGTAAACAATGTTACAGGGTTAATGGATTTGGTCTACAAATGCACAAAAAGCGTTGTAAACTGTGCACTTTCCAAAGAAAAACAAGTTTTTCTTTGGAAAGTGCACAATATACAACGATTTTTTTGCATTTGTAAACCAAATGCATTAACCAAGTGACATGGTTTACGACGGTGTAAACTTATGACGTCTTTGTGAAACGGGGGTCTGGGTGATGGTTTCTTGTCTTTGTATTTGTTTTAAACCCAAAGTGTGGTGACGAAACAGCACGTAAACTGGTAAAACTAAACTTCAATGTTTTGGACAGCATTACATCCGTCTGTCAGTTAGCTGCAAGACATATCAACTCTGAAAGCGTGCCATGGCGCCATGTTGATTGGACACAATTTTTCTACTTGGAAAACCTAACATTGTTAGTTTTAAGTCGACAATTAGTCATGCACATAACAGCAGGAGATAATGCTATCGAAACAAAAGGTGCAGTGACTAACGTTTTACTTGTTTCAGGGTTCTTTGTTGTGATGATGTATTTGAAAATTGGTTTGGATAATACAGTGTCATTAGGGCTAAATATCCTAAGCTTTTTATAGGCATTTAGAAGGACTGACCATAAGGTTAGATATCTTTATAATTGTCAACTTGCTTATTTGGCATGAGCACATGTTCTCATACCAAATAAGGAAGTTGTCGTCAGTAAATATATCGAGACTTGAATATACAGTCAACCCTCGATAATACGGACGGTGCCGTTTTTCGTTAAAATTGTCCGGATAGTGAAATGGCCGGCTTACTGAAATCCAATGCACTACACTGCATTAGAGTTACTTCCCTTCCCATTGACTGACAGAGACAACACAACGAATATATGGACATGTAACAACTGATTTTATTTTACATCACGACTTGAATCAACTTCACAAAATTAGTAAACTCACATTTTGGTAAAGAAGTCGGCAATCACCGTTTGTTTTGATAGTCCCTTGAATGACGTAGACATGTTAACCATGATTTCCAAGTTTTTCTCATCGCCCACACACTCGAAATAGTTAATCATATCGTCCATGTGAGATCGCATCTGGCGAGCGGTGGGTATAGCATCGGGTGTAGCTTTGTCTTCGTCATCGTCATCGTCCTGGTCATGCACTTTAAACCTAAATTCAGGACTCCAATAGTTTCTCTGCTGCATATTGGCGTCTTTACACTGGTACAAACATGAAGCGACGTCGAGACACGTGCATCTTGTTTCAGTGCACGTGCGTCTCATGTTTGCCCTTGCTTCTGTTAACTATTTCACACCTTTGTACATATGTTTGTAACTACAGGAAGAAAATAGTTTTAGTGGTTATATTTATCACCATCGCAATATGTTGGTGTATCTTTTGTTAAACAAAATATAAACTGAATTTTAAACTGCTATTTACTGAAATGTTAAAATAATATTTTGTGACATTTTAATAATGTAAGTTTGTCGGTATTTCCCCACATATAAATTTATTGGTTGGCAGATTTTAGCAGATAAGCTGCGTATTTGCATAATTTAGGCAAACTAAATAAGCAAACACTCAATTAATTCTGAAGATATATGCATACCTAAACGCATATTACAATTCCCCCGTCCCCCGTGGGGTCTGCGGGGAGTGTCCTCGGACACTGGGAAGAATAGGGCCTCAGTAACCCTATGTTTGACGTATAAGCCGGCTAAAATGGGGATCTTTTGTTGTAGTTTTCTTTCTGTCATTCTTTTTTTTCCCATCTGCTACTCCCTCGGTGTACCTCTTGTACACCACATGGTGATATAGCTGAAATAATGCTGAAAGCCATGTAAAACTCTATATTACTCACTCACTCACAATTCCCCCAAACCCTAATATTACATTTTCGAACCAAGCGTATAAGGTCAACTTGACATAAACAGCTCGCACACCAATCTGACCCAGCTTTTGATGTTCTATTGATGTTTTATTGAACAGTGTTTATGCAAGTCGACACGTGTTACACACTGTAGTTTAATTCAAGCGTGAATAGAAATTTCTTTGAGACGGTTAACAAAAAGCTAGACGAGCGTGATTGGATTTCAACCTGTTTTCTTCACTAAAGTGAACAAAGGATTGAGTATACATTGTCCAACTTAGTAAACCGTCTCCAAGTATTTACAAAATCACGTGTGCAACTATTGGAGGGCTTTCGGACTTTATTGTACTTAAACCTAAATTCAGGACTCCAGTAGTTTATCAGCTGTATATTGGCGTCTTTAAACTGGTACAAGCATACAGCGACATCAAGACACGTGCATCTTGTTTTTGGTTTCAAAGCACGTGCGCCTTGCTTCTGGTAACTATTGGACACCTTTGTATGTATGTTTGTGACAACAGGAAGAAAATCATTCAGTGAGTATAACTGAAAGCCTCGCAAAATACTGGTGTATCTTCCAAATATTATATGGGACCTTGCTTTTAGTTTAGGCACAATAAACGTTTGTTAACATACTTGTTCCAAATTAGAAAGTAAATTGGATATGGTCAAGATTTACTTATACTTATGGCAAAATATAATAATGGTAAAAAATATAATGAAATATAATGGTAAAAATAAATCGTGGCAATACGATTAATAAAGGTTTTTTGAAAATATCTGTGGCTAAATAGAGAATTACAATTGTCACAGCTGTTTTGAGCCGGAATGAAGACCTGTTTAAGCGCCTTTGTTAATAATCAGAACCATTAAAAAGTCAATATATTTAAAATTGCTATGTACACATTTATTGAGTTTTACTATTTTCATGATAGTTGTGTGTGACAGGTGCTACCAGTAAAGGAGAACATATCATTTTAGCGAACACCAGATGTCATTACCGAGGCTGCGCGGTATACAGTAAACTGCAATATGAATTAAAACAATCATGATTGGTTTAACATCAAATAAATGGCTTTCATTATTAGACATATATTTAATTTTTTGTGTTGGTTTGTTTAAATTGAAAGAAAGTCATCGGTACATTAACCCCAAGAGCGTCAAATTTATTTTGGTAAAACTCATAATCGTAACTACTTATTTTTGTTGTTCACCTATCCTTTAAAAATATAAAACATATTGCAGTCTGAATAATGGGGAGTAGCAGCTCTAGTTATTACTTAATGTCAGGATTCATGTTGCAACGTGTACAGCAAATCTTTTTTCTTTTCTTTTTGATTTGTTTTAGCAAACATTGCAATGTGTATATAGTATTGTAATAAGCGAAACTATTAAGCAAATACGATTTTCTCACATGCAAATTGCTACAATTTATTTTCTTTTAATCCCTTTAGTTGTTGATATTTTTTTGTGTGTGAAGGCATTTATTTGGCCAAGGTATTGCAGAAACTAAGATGTGGCTTTATTACAAGGTTTGTGACCGTATTACAAGTTTGTATTGTTAGAGAAATAACATTTAATAAACAGTATTGTGAACAGATTTCAAACTTTTGGAGCCTTACTATTGGTTCTTATTTTTAAGTAGGGCGCCAGTAGTTAAAAGTAGAACGCCAATAGTTTCAAGTAGTGGCGCCCTAATTAGAAGTATTGGCTTGTATCATTCCAACTACTGGGCACTATTTTAGGTTTATTATTTTTAGACCACTAGTCGTGGCATATGAAGTTCACTTTCCAATGAGTTCACAAATGCCCCTTTTCCTAGGCGTTTGAAATGTTTGGGCAGACGATGGTGGACATACCCCTATTGACTGAACCCTCTATTGACTGAACCCTCTATTGACTGAACCCTTTATTGACTGAACCCTCTATTGACTGGCCTGGAGCAGTTTTGAGATCTGCCTCCGAATAAGTGACACCAACATTTATGACTTTATTAATCACAAGCTATATTCACTCTGCAGCTTTTCAATGATTTTTTATCTGGTTTTCCGGATGCCAATACTTCTTAAAATGGATGCCAAGACAAATTAAGTGGTATGCTGGATGCCAGGGTTGGAGGGGTT
>JAULCD010101334.1:0-11540 GCA_032361085.1 Calliostoma canaliculatum
TTGTATTTCTCATCCAAAACTGACTTCCACAGGAAATATCACTTATGTGAGGTCAAGCGATAGCACATTGCATGTATAGTCACAAAAGATGTCTTGACAACATACTCATTGTTCCATCATTGTGATGTCACAATGGGCATGCAGCAGCATTATTTAGGCTCACAGCAGCACAGGATAATGTCAGTAAACTATTTGTTTTAAGATGATTGATTTATGTCATTAATACGTTTAAATGATAAATAGAATCCAACCCTCGTGTCTCACTATTTCAAATATGTCAACACTTGTTGACAAATTTTAAAACTCCTCGGCAAGCCGAAGAGTTTGAAACTTTTATCAGCAATTGTTGATATTTAGATATCAGAAGACACTTAGCTAAAATTCTCTATATTTGTTTACAACACCATAAAAATCCCTTCAGCAACACATTACCCTATTACTTGTTGCAAATAAAAAGTCACATTGTTTGAAAGATTTATACACAAATTAATTTATCGCATTTTCAATTTCAAATTACTAAGGAAATTGTTGTGACTTCTAACTGAAAGGAATATTCGGTTAAAATAGATAATTAAAATGTGTTGTGTTCTTGTCTAAAATTTAGACCAATTCAGAAGTTTAATATTATTGTAAATCTTAAAGTTTGCTGATGCTTTTAAATTTTAGCTTATCAAAGATTGTGTTTGTTTATTTTTTCAACTTGTGTTACTTGAAAACTATTTAGAACCTACATGAGTTATTTTAACTTAATTAACTTTAACCTCATGAGACTTAGGAAGAAAAGCTGGTGAATTGAAAGACACACGATGTACAATGTAGCAAGACAGTAACTTTTCAGAAACTTAATTGTTATGTTTTCAAAGGTTAGTAGATAATTACGTTGGTAACAATACGTTTATCTGTAATCTACTTTTACTTTGTAATATAATATTAATTACAAATAATTAGTATTTAATTCGTTGTGGGGTTTGTAGCAACATTTATATGGCTACCAAGATGTCATGTGAATCACAGACAGACACTATTACTCTGATAAAAAAAAAAAACCATCAAAAGAAAATTTAAAATTTAATCACAATTTAGTTGCCATGTGAAAGGTAAGAAAACACCAAATAAACAGTTTCCGAAAGTATGGCCACAACACTTATCTAATTGCAAAATAAAGACATATGTCACATAACCGCTGATGCCCACATCAGTATCATGTGCAATTTGGTTAAGTATGTATGGGTCTAAAAGTAGATACTACTAACACATTTAGTTAAACACACTTTTAAAAACTTGTGTAAGTTAGAAATGCCCATTGCCTTTCGCCTTTCGTTTTGGCACTTTGCTTTCACTAGTTCACTTTCTCATCACAAGGAATCAGTCTTTTGATGGTGGCTTAAAAGGGCTATTGTGATATCATAATCTGTAATGCGTAAATGACAATGTTACGATAGCCAAGACATTACAGACGTACGTGAATTTTTGACAAATATTTATTGTCTATATTTTCTATATTTTTGTCTTGACATTTTTTCCAGAGCTCCGTTCCTCTAAGCAACTATTAGGCTTCGTTGATCGTAAGTTATTTTTGAGTTGTTTCTAATCAACGGTTTACGACTGTCGTAGCGCAGAAGTCGGTTCCACGGAACGTAGTAATTCATTTGACGAAGTGGTAAGAAATAGCCCAGGGACGTCACTTTTACAATTAACTAAGTTGCAATCCTAAATATATATCATCTTATAATAGACATCAACTTCTGAATGTCCACGAAAATGATTATCATTGACACTGAACTGTATGTTTTGACCTTTGAATTATAATAAATACTATTAATTTATACTTTAGGCTCGGGAGTTGTCATATTGTTTTTTTTTTCAATAGCCACTTTGAAATTAATGTCTTATAAACTGTTTGTCACGACTTCAGTAAGGTTTTGATTGGCGGACATTATTTAATATCCTTGGGGTTTATTGTTTGTTAATTTACAATTTTATTAATGTCAAATTGACAAACATCATTGGTCTAAGGCTGACGTATATTTAGATGTGATTTGGTTTTAGGAATTGCCCCTGTGATCATAGGATCAGTTTGATTGACAATTTGTTTAACTGCTAGGTATTTGTTTGAAAAGGGAAGGCCGTAGTTCTTTTTTAAAGAAAGCAGATACTAGGCTTTAATGTCTAAACTTCAATATAAAGAAGTTCTTTTAAACAACTAATTCCAGAATAGGATTTTAACAGAGCTAGTCAAAGTTGTACTGGAGTCAGTTGGGCAGTTTACAGGGTTATAGCGCTGTGTAACTTTCAGAAATCTTTCGCAATTTATTTAACCATTTTTTTGGGTTAAAATATTGGAAGGTTATGCTGACAAACAATAAAATATGTGGTGTCATGTCAGCGTTTGTGTGACAGATATATTGCAGCAATTAGCTTCGATATGAAATTGAACAAGAGCTTGTGAAACATAAGAACATATCTGACAAACAGGAGAAGAAGTCGACACAGAACTAACATCAATTGTAACATGAATGTAGTGATTGTACATATCACAACCATTTACGTTTGGCAAAAATGAACGTCAGTGTCGCGTGAATGTGCCTTTTGCCTCACCGGTTTTTATAAAAAATAAAATTTGTGCAGTTTATATTTTTTATGTGACTTAATTATTGTGGAAACTCTGAATTATAAAAGTCAGTTATAACTAATATATATTTAATTTATCAGGATATAACAGCGTTGTCCTAGGAAAAAATAGTAACGTAAAGACAACATATTTTGTTCATTGGACTGTCCTCGTGTCTCCCGATGACATATTGTTACGAGTTTTCTATCTGGCTTGAAGAGGATTTCAAAATATCCTTGTCCGATCTCTGTACTTATATGAAGTGTATGGTTTTAAAATACATTAGAATGCTCGGGCTAATACGAACAAGAATAGACTTGAATCTGGGCCAGTACACCGTCAGTGGATAAAAGTACATTGACTAGATTGACAAACGCTCATATGATGAGACTGTGTGCCCTTATCCCTCAGAGTGCCTAATGGATTCAAGAAAGATTTAACACTGTAACTGCCTCGTGCTGTTAAAAACACATCCTGTGATTATTTGTTTAACAGAGCTCTGATAGGAGGGGTTTTCGTCAGATTATTTAAAATCAGGATTTGGACACTGAAACGGACAAATATTGAGTTTTGCACTCTCACAGTTATGCGTGTTTTGTGGTCAGTTTGTTTTGTAATTTCACCAATGGAGTATTGCCACCAATGCCATAAGCACATTTTCCAAAATTTAGCAAGAGAGGTAAAAATTACAAAACAGAAGAAAAAAAACATCTCTGAGAGGGACCTCTTATTGCTGTCCTAGTTCGAGACAAAGTAGATCTAGGCTTTGCTTTTAACGTTTTGTGTCTCACCTGCTAATTACAGGGATTGAGACAAGACATAATTTGTCTGGCGTGAACTTAAGCTTATTGATAATAGAATTATGTGTTACACGGGTATTTTGGCATTAACGAACCACCACATCTTTGATATCGAAAATAGAATATCGATAAGGATGACAACACGGTTTGTTTCGGTTGAAAAAACCTTCCATTTTGAGGGTATATACTAATGAATGAAATTCATACACTCGGTATCTATTTTGTATGATTATATATTTTTCCAAACTGATGCACCTTCAATTTAATCAATTCATAACCAAATTTTGTTTTGTATGTTTACACAAAAACATACTTTTTACATTTCAAAATTACTTACGTTTTATACCTTTGCTTTTTTCTTTGAGAGAGCATTAATAGTCTTTTTGAATTAAATCAATATTTTATATTAGAACCGAAAGTTTTTGAGTTACTATACAATGTGTGTTTAATGGAAATGATCCAGGTTGAACATTTAACATTAAAAATTGCTAATTCTCATTTGATGAAGAACGGAATTCTGCTTTGCAGCACTCTCACAGACATAAATGGGATCAAGTGTTAGTCCTTGAAGGACGTTAACCGAGAACTAACACTTGATCCCATTTAAAAAGTTCATAGGTTGCAAAAGCGTGGACTGAGTTCATCACCCAGTGTTATCATTTGTGGTTTAAACTTATTTTATACAATTTAAATTTGTGTTGAAAGAGATTGGTACACAAGTCTAATAGGCTTATGTTAGAACCGCTCCCATTTACAAACATTTACATACAATATTTTGCAAATACGTGTGTCAGATAGGACTATTATACAGAATATATATAGATAATGTACACTGTGTGAAATACTAGTAACCCTATTATTTATTAATGTACATTCATACATATTTTGCTACTATATTTTAAATTAAATAATCAGATAAATCTGTCACCTTTTTTTCTATAAATTCATGTACAGATGAGAGTATGGCAAGAGTTTCATTTTAGTTGCAACATTGCTTCTGTTCAGTACAATGTTTAGGTCATAATCCTTTATATGAAAATACATACTTGATCTAAGAGCAGTGTACAATGGACATGTGAAAAAGAAGTGAAGGGGCGATTCTAAACAGTAACTACACCGAGAAGACGCACAACTGAGATGTATCTCTCTACCACATGACTAGTGAGGTCACTGAACCAAAATTTAAAGCGACAGTAAATAATTTGACATATTTTTAGCCAAAATATAAATCAAAGTGTATAAATCTATCTAAATTCATGTTTTGTTAAAAGAAACATATGTGGAGCTATGGTTAATTCTTCAAGCAATGAATTACACAATTGGTGTTATCATTTGTCTGTAATATTGCACTTGGACTATGAATGGGGCTAGAACACATAGCATGTGACAAATGTATGTTTTTTTATGGCAAATACTTCATTTAAAATGGTCATAAGCTAATTAAAAAATGAACCGATGTGTGTACTGTGTATTGTGTATGCATCTCTACCTGTAATGGAAATTTAAAGACTGTGAAAAGTTAGAAGTATCAATTAGTGAATTTTTATCAAACTACATTGTAAACCCAAAAGAAAAACTAATTTCATGTTAAGTGTCTGTGGTACTACAGTATAAACCGTTTTACAAAGCTATCGTAAAACTAAGACGTCTTTACTATCATCTCAGCGCTCTCGTAACGAGAGCGCTAATATGAAAGTTAAGACATCTTTAAGTTAGCTTAATAAGAATTTTGTGGAAGATGGCCATGCTTTTCCCTAGATTTAATTTCTGTGAATGTTTGGTTCATTGGAGGTGTTTAACGGTAATGAAGAATATAGACAAAGGTTTATTTTAGCTTACAATAGATTTATTGAATTGAACACAGAAGCGAATGGATTTTCAGTGATACAGATGTGGTTAGTCCTAGCTTTATTTGACTTTGTTCTGGACTCAAATAAGAAAAACCCCACCCAACTTAACATTCTGGGCATTACTAACAGGCTAATTAAGCTGAAAAATGAAGAAAACAGCCGTAACGTAAACGTACGTATATAAACAAAACATTAGAAAATCAAGAAAGAAATATAATAGTTTATTTTATACCGTTTTGGCGAAACATTTATCAGCTTTTCGGAAAATTCCATCACTTCAAATGTATGTTGCATGCAAAGACAACTATATGTTGTCTTATGATCTGGATGAGTGCTGTGCAGGACTTCCACGCATTTAGTGATAAACTATTAACTTTTTCAGATGGTGTAATTCCAAATATAACATATGGTTCTGTCTGTCACTGTCTAAATGGCATGAGAGTCCCTTATATGCATAGACAAGTACACTCCCTGCTGGTGTTTTATGCTAAAAGGTAAACATCTTCTTTTCATCCGTTAGCACCTGCACACATCTTCATTGGAAATTATGACTGTCAAAAGTGAAGAGATGTTTTTCTATGGAACAGTTTTCTTTTTGTTAGCCATGAAACGTAGCAAATCTTTGTAAATTTGATTGGAAATTTTTTTTCTGTAAGCAAGGCATGAATTTATGTAGAAGTTGGACATGCGCATGAGAACCCAAGACATTGTATATTGTAAACATTATACGTTGGACACAATAGTATATTGCTCGACGTAAAAAGGCGATTTTCAGCATGAAAGTCATCTGGTTTGTCAAATAACCAAGTACACATAGTTTTTTATTCTGATTTGCAGTGTCAACAACAGGGTGAGCCACTGATAATACTTGTAGATATATATCCGAGTCAGATTGTCAAAATATAATATAAGGTAGGTCTTAAAAGAATGTCAACATTGAGATTACATCTGAATATAATTGGCAGATAACTGTCGACCACACGTTTGTCAACATAGTATGTCCATAAGGCAGGTCTCATCGTAATGTAAACATCCAGATTACAAGACAACATATGATTAAGCGACATGTATGCATCATAAACAATTCGGTCATTTTATTTGCATTTGATTTAAACTATGTTTTGAACAAATATTTTCAACAGGAATATTTCATTTTCGGTGTTTATATTAAAACAGATTTCAGACAAAATCAGCATGTATTAATCAATGCAATCCTTCAAGCACATGCAATAGCTCGCGTAATGTTAATCAATACTACTTCATTGTACTTTGAATCTCAATCAAACACGCAACTCAGGCCACAATATTTGCATGCTCACTTACTTCACGCGTACGGATTAGAGACGATTGATTGGTAAATATTGCGCTACTTCTTAACTAGAACCACAAAAGCCAAAATCTTTTGAAGACTGAAATTAGTAGGACTTAAAATCGTGTGCTGTTTCAAAGGTTTCTTTTAAGAATTAATTACACGATCAAGTATTTGAGGAACATTTAGAAGTGATAAGGTATCGTTCACATGATAAAGAAGCAAGCATTTGCCTCGGAACGTCTTGAACCTATGAACAAGACGTTCACATCCCATAATCCTGAACTATCCCACATCACTTCCAAGTGTTCCTCAAAGAATTGATATTGTAAATTGTTCTTACAAACAAGAAGTTGACATCCACAAATAATAAACTATAATTACAAGATGTTCGACAATGACTATTATGGGTGTTAACTTCTTCAATTCTTTTTATTGTATGCGCAACGTTTCTGGGCTTTTCCTTGCCCCTTCGTCAAGTGAACTTGACGAAGGGACAAGGAAAAGCTCAGAAACGGTGTGCACACAATAAAAAAATAAGTTGACACCCATAGTAGTAAATGTCCTTTATTTGAAAACCAAATTATAAATGACTCTTAAGAATATACTTACACGATAGTTTTATGTTGCCAACAGCATGATGAATATTTCACAGTGACAAGCACCATTAATGATACAGGGTGCCGTCTCACAAAGACGTCGTATCTTTACGACGTCATAAACAATGTCACCAGGTGAGTGCGTTTGGTCAACAAATGCGAAAAATCCTTATCATCTGTGCGTTTTAAAAAGAAAAACAAGTTTTTTTTCGGTAAATGCACAATTGACAACGATATTGAGTTGCAAATTATGCCTAATACAGCAGCAATGTTTTAACCAAGAATATTATAATCCATGAATTAGTCAGAAAAGTCAAACAATTTTACAACAAAAGCACTGGGTACGTAAGCCTTTGCAAACTTACGATGTCATAAGCCATCTTTCTGACCTAGTGGTTTAGGTTTTAAAATGTCACAAATCATTGTAAATTGCGCACTATCAATAAAACTAAGTGTTTATTTTTGTAAAAGTGTATAGCTCACAACGATTTTTCAAGTTTGTAAACCTAAACCTTTGGTCAAATGAAATGATGTACGGCGTCGTAAATCTATAATGGCTTTGTGAAACGGCACCCAGGTGCACAAACTAAATGTGACGTATTGTTGATGTAAATTATTGATATTCATCGCTGTGCCATACAGTAAAATGTTTAATTCTTTTAGGGACATTTAGAAGTGATGGTACATAGTTCAGGATTTTTTTTATGTCAACTTATGGTTTGTTCGTAAGTTCACGACGTTTCGGGGCATATGATTGCTCCTTCATCATATGAAACGTTGAACAAACCAGAAGTTGACACTCAAGAAATCCTGAACAATGAAATGTTTGTTTATTTATTTTTAAAAAATCTCCAAACTTATAAACTTTTTCTATTTTTATATAAAAAAAATGTTGGTAAATATTAGGTTTAATCGCTTATTTAGTGACGAATGCCAATATAATGTAATGTCCAATAACACAATTTTGGTCTCTGGCACTGAGTAATACATCAAGACACTGTTGTATAGTTTCATAAGTAGAGTACAACTATTGATTTCCTTTATATATATTTTGATTGATTCTTTAAGGGACATTTAGAAGTAGTAAGGCATAGTTGAAGATTTGTGAATGCCAGCTTCTTTGTACGTATGTTCACGACGTTTTAGAGCATGCGCTTGCTCCTTCATCACATGATGAATGAGCAAGCATATCCCCGGAAACGTCGCAAACAAAAGTGCAAAGAAGATGACAACCAAAAATCCTGAAATATAATTTGATTAGTCTATTGAATTCAATGTCAATGAGGTTACTGTTCGCTAATGTTTCCATAAAAACACAGATGTACTTATATGTCAGACACACGAGTGTCCGGTAGAAATAGCATTGGCAATAATCAAGTTGAGTCGTGAATTCTATTATTTTAAAATGGTGTTCAAACTTGGACAACCTGACAGTATAGATATATAACAGAACATTAAATGCACATTAGTTTTTAATATCAAGTTGAAACAATATACGTGCATAAGTATAATCATATTTACACTTTACTTAATTAAAAGTGAGACAAAATGTTTTTTGATTTTATAAATATCATCATTCCACAGTAATTAAGTGAGTAGGAGATTTAAACCCTTTGAGATGTGTTTGTATGTAACCTGGAATATGGTCATTAAATATATGAAAGAAAAAAACGTATTACGCTCTCAAACATGATCACTAATGTCAAGAGCATAAGCTGGGTAACACAACGAAATTCTATTTGAAGATTCTTGTTAAATCCTTCCACGAGAACTAACGCGATTACGATGTGAAGCCACCAAAGAGATGTGCGAGTAAAACAGAACGAGCTGAGCCTATTACTGCGCTGCTGCTTCGCAGACTCCACTTTGTTTCACAATGTTCTTATGGAGTTAACATAGTTCACTTGCAATAAAACGTGATGATAATCAAACTAATCTGGATGTGAAATAAATTCATAAATGCAAAATTAGTCAGATATAAACCAATATATGTCCATCTGTTACATTTGCTATCGGAAATTAATCAATAGTGGCTTGTTAGTATGTCCAGCATATGGCTGAGAGTGCTTAGATCGAGACGAGACGAGTCGGAACTATATGGCTGATAAACTCAAGTGCAAGTCACTCCCACCTGAGGGCACGAGTGTTGTTGAAGACGTCTTCGGTAACGACTTGCATCACTCCAGTGGGACCAACTCACGCTTTGAATCCAACAAACGTAGAACGAAGAATAACGGCAATTTCGTGTAACTCTGCCAAGCTTAACATGTGGCAATAGTAATCCCCAAACTTCTATAATGTGACAATTTGTTTAAAAGAGCTCCTATAGGAGCTCTTTTAAACAATTTGACACAGAATAGATTTTCAACAGTGCAATTTGGTAATGGTTAAGTTCGAATAAAATCAACATTGGTCCATTTAATGTTCCAATTCCAATCTTCGCGCTGTTAAAAACCTCTCTTGTGACAATTTGTTTGAAAGAGCACCTGTATGAGCTTTTTAAAACAAGTTATTACAGCAGAGATTTTCAACAGTGCAAAGTAGTCCGAGGAAAATCACGTTGACATTCAAAGGGTTAAGAAAGGTGTGGCAGTGGAGATAACATGGTACCTAGTGTTCCGGAATCACATGAATCCGATATGCAACCATTCTTTTATTAATGTCTAACTGAACGCATCCTGGATAATCCAGGCTATGATCTTTCTATTACATGTCAATGTATACCATGGAAACACTCTTACATGTTTTCGTCGATTAGGAAGTTGCACTATCAACACTATGATCCAAGCAATAGCTTATCATTAAACATATTGTGCCCTATCAGAATCGTTGTTTTTAACTATTTGACCTCAATACATATTCAACGTGCCCTTAAGATATATTGGTAACATAGATGTGTTTTTTGATTGGATAGCTAATTTTAGTTGTACGCAACTGATTATCGACGAACGCAGGGCGAATGTGTCCAGTGTATGCATTGTAATGTCGTGGAAATATCATGGCTTGGCTTATCCAGGATGAACTTAAAGAGGTCTCTTAATTTACATACTATACATGCGTCCTTCTTGAAATATCCATGTACATTGTATATGACAGTTCCTACCGTTATGTCAAGAGCTTGGTTTTTTTTGTTTTTTTTTGTTTACAGTAAGGTCATCATTTTGTTGTTATGAGTATGACGGTCCTTTAGTTTCTTTTCTTATTTAACTGAGTGATACATGTAACACATAGCATTATTTTTGTTTAATTTTCTAAACAATTATATGCATATAATACCTCGACAACTACATCAAAAGCCACTTTCAGCATAACATATCTACTTTTATGGTTACATTTGACATATTTGATATTTAGTTATATTTATTTGAAATAATGAAACAAAAAAAAGCCACGCAGTTTGGTTACAAGTTTGGAGATATTTGGAAATGATTTACCTTATAATTGCACTGTAGAATGGTTGCATATTGTTTTAACAAAAAGTACGTTATATTCTACCCCACTCTCGTTTCATGAAATTTAAACAGTGTTTTCAATAATTGTTTTGCAGAAAAGTTACATAAGAAGAAACACCAGGAATTGCATTAGTGTTTACGTAGTGGCTAGAAAAAAAAATCCAATCCCGTGCTAATAATCGATCCCGTGTCTCCTGATCCAAAGTCAAGCACCTTGTCCACATGACCAAAGATGTTAACCCCGTCAATATTTTAGAGTTAGAATAATGGCTACGTCAGTGGAAACTGTATTTTCCTTCAAGTTTTTATTGTATGGAAATGATTGAAGAATTAACTCTTACCATCTGTATGTGGCAAAACTGGATGGTCAACTTCTTTATTGCATGGAAGCGTCGTTTCGGTATAATATTCGTATACCTAGTTAAGGGTTTCATGGATGTCAACTTCTGGTTTGTTTGTAAGTTCACGTCATCGTGATGAAGGAGCAAGCATATGTCCCGAAACATCGTGAACTTACGAACAAACCAGAAGTGGTCATCCAAAAATCCTCAACTATGTACCACCACTTCCAAATGTCCCTCAAAGAATTGATTCTTACATCATTTTCAAATTTAATTAACAAAGATAACAGTAATAAACGAGCAATACATGGGATTAACAAAGACAACAATGTCAGTATAAACAAAACAAAGATTGTACACTATCGCCCTACCTGTTTCCGCAGATCGGATTTCGTTTTTAATATTGGTAGGAATATAATAGACTACAACAAAGCTTATAAATATCTTGGCCTTTGGTTTCACGAAAATTTAGATTTAAACTTTACAGCTAATGAAATAGCTAAATCTGCTAGTCGTGCACTAGGTGTCATAATATGCAAATTTAAGTCCGCCGGTGGTTTGGCTTACGATGTTTACAA
>JAULCD010101445.1:0-11539 GCA_032361085.1 Calliostoma canaliculatum
AATGCGTTAATGTAAAGTGAAGCATATTTTTATCATGGTTTATTTTGGTTAATGACCTCAAGTAACTACACCCTACGGGGTCTTGAAAGTGAAGATGAGTAGGCATCCATTTGAACCGCCCGTGGTTCATGTCAGCTCAACCACCTGTAACATTAAGATGTTCAGTGTTCTCAAGTATGATTTCCTACTTTCATTGACACTCTCAGAGAATGATACTTTGACAGATATGGGTTCCTCTTTCCAAACACATAGGGCAGTTAGTTTGCCATATCTGCAGATGTATCTCTCCTTTGGACATACTTCCTACATACATGCACTGGACACTACATCCAAAAACCTGTACTGCATTGATAAATTTGAACTAGTGTACAATAGAAGTGAAAGATGCTCAGAATACTTTGTAAAAACTTTCTTTAGCAATATCTTGGTTAAAAGCGATATGTACAAGTGAAACTAAGTTTATTTAAATTCTGCTGTTTTCTGTTCAATAAAGTTTAACCTTTAAATAGTAATTAAAACAAGTCAGGGAGAAGTAAGGCTACTTAGCATGAATCTGCTGTATCTTACGATAATATCTGGAAGACAACGATTTGTTTTGAATTGTGTCTAGTTGGTGTTTCCATGTGATTGTCCGAAAAAGATTTTTTTTAAACAACATGTACGATTTCGGCTAAGTATAAAGTAATGATATGTTCTAACAAACTTTCATGTTATTTTCAAATGTTTGTCATACTTGAATACATATAACTAAAGATAAATTTTCTGTATTAGGAAGTCAGTTTGGGGTTGGATTTATGGCTTGAAATGGAATGGAACTGTTCTGACGCCAGTTGACCTGTGTGGCCTTGATACCAAGTTAAAGGTCAGGGTCAAGGACAAAGTAGCTACTTTCAAGACGACAAGGGGAGAGAACTACACACTAGTGGAGACAACTTTTCTTAGAGAATATGAAAAACATTTCCCTTTGTACTTTACCGTTAAGGTAGCACAGAAAGACATAACAGCAATAGAAACCCTTTTGCAGAGCATTTGGACAGAAGAAAGAGGTAGGATTACAATGTTATGTTTCACTCAAAATATTTATTGTTCCCAGAAAATATTATGATATATTGACCTTATATTTGTTTTGTTTGCAGGATTAGATGTGAAGGTTGATATAGTCTCCCAACAAGAGATTATTGATACAACTGGGTGAGTCTACAAATCAATGTTATATTAAAAATATATATTGAGTTACAACAGTCTTATATATGTGTGAAATTAGTGTTTACAGTTCCTATCAATGACCATTTGTTAAAGTTATGAATGTTTTGTTTATTGGGATATTCAATAGTGTGTGAATCTAACACATTAACCCTTAAAATCAGAAATAGGAATAGAAGATATATGATCACTTTGTTATGTTAAAACTTACTCTGTGGTAATGTGTTTAAAGGCATTTTTAAACAGTCATCACAGGATATGTTCTGCTGAGGTAGAAATCTAGATATTTGAATGGACAAAAGTTGAACTTCAAGAGTTGATAATATTTTAAATGACCTTTTGTTCTTGAGTAATGATTGATGTTGTGATGTTGCTCTCACATTTTTGCAGACATTCATATTGGGAACTTGTCTACTATGTCATCTCTAACAAAACTTATGGGGAAACACCACTCGACTCTCGGGTGGAGAAGTCTGGAAACATAACTGCTCTCCTGTCTGGGAAGATCACAAATGTTACTGAGATTAATGAGTATGCGGGCAAGTTGGTCACATCAGTAGACGGTGTTTTCCGGGCTGACCTGGCTTTTAGTCTTTACCTGACTAACAAATTCGGAAAATTTGAGGAACCATATCTGAAAGCTTACATCAATGAGACTATCAGAGAACAAACTATTGGTATGAAGTAAAACATTTTGCTAAAATTAAATATGTAGCTGGTGGCATGATTCGTGTATTTATTTATATGTTCAACCTGGGATGTGTGAAATATTCCCTGTTATGCTTTGTTGAAACAAGGAACTGCTTTTTTAAAAATATGTAAAAAAATATGTTCAAAAAGTGTTTTAACATTTACATCCGACTAAAGACCAAGGCGTATGATGTTCATGTTTCAAAGTGGCGCATCAATACCTAAGAAACATTTCCTTTTGTCTATTTAGCCTTAGGATTTAAATATATGTACACCAATACTACTGAACTGTAATATAGGTTTTTTTTACATTACAGCCACTGAACATCAAGCAGTTTCTGTGATTTTCTTGAAATTTGAAGAAGTCACCAGTGGAACATTGTATGTGACATTTATAATGCATTAATTGTACATATTCCATATGTTTTTCAGTACAAATGTTTTATGTTCAATTTATTGCTGTTGAAAACCCTCATGGAGTTCTTTGAAACACATTACCACAGCATGGGTTTTTAGCAGCAAAAAGTGGTGGTACATTTTATGTTCAAGAATTAAATTTATCCTTTAATGATTAGTCTTGTTCAGAATCATGACTTTATAAAATAACAACCACACATGACTTTTTTAATCAAATTGAGGATATTTTTTTAAAAAAAACATTGTCTGTTGCTGTAACCGATGTTTTCTGTGTGTCAAGTGAGAGTGTGTGGAAGTACCTGGTCTCTGTACACGTCGACGGGAGAACTGTGAATCCCTTGTCCTCATTCAATGGATCCTGGCCCTACTATAACCTGACCACTTCGAGAGGACGCAGTCTGACCGTCCTGTCCCACCCGGGCCACGTGTACTACAGTTTCAGAAGCAGCTTCGCCTTCTACGTTGAGAAGAACATTTCCTTCTGGGCCTGGACAGAAGTCAAGGCCGCACTACACAGGGCATGGGAGACTCAAGCTGGTACAGAAAGTGGCAGTGCTTGTATTATTTGTTTTTAATTCTTTAAGTTATTTGCCTTGAAACTCTGACTGCTTTGTGATGTTGAAAATCTATCCTCTGTCCATTTGTTCAAAAGAACCCCGTTGAGAGCCTCTTTAAACAAATTGCAATAGGATAGGTTTTTAACAGCCGTGTTTGTTTGGACTTTGCATTCTAGGCAAATGTTGCGCTGAGCATTTATAATGTTAAAGGTGCAGTGGTTTATAAATCTGTTCACTAAACTTTTAAGTCATCTTTGCTTGGTAAAAGATTACCTAAAAAAACGTTGTTATGACGAGGTTATCTAAGGTCAAGGTCTCGAAGACTGTAAAGTTGCCATCTCTTGCATCATTTATGCAGCCAGCCTGGATTTGACATTTGCATATAAAACTAGGGGACAAGATAAAAAAAAAACATTCAGTAACTAAATTAATACCCGGTATTAAATGGGTGAAACTGGTGGAGGTCAGCTTGCAATTTACATGATATGATTTTTGAGATCATGTTTACTGAGCCTCAAAAAGTGCTAACATAGCTAACATCGTGAAGTAAGTAGGCTAAATTTGACAATTGCATATGAAACTAGTAATAAGTTTCTAAATTTAGAACAGTTTTCAAAAGACGTTCTGACACAAAACTTGAAACATCGTATCACAGTAACTAAAGTAGTAGGAGGTACCCGATAAGTAGTACTGGTTAAGGTAGACTTACATGTCACGTGACTTAAAAGTTGGCTCAAATGAAGGTTCTTTCTGTAAGTTTAAAGAATTTTATGCCATTTAGACAGTGACAAACACAACTTTATGTTATACTTAGGATCACACTATCTGAAAAAAGTGACTATTCTATCACTTTGCTTGGTTGAGTTCTCTCTGTAAGTTTGTTGTAATCAGCTGATCAAACAAAGATGATCCAACTCCCGAATAGTTCTGATGTATTGTTACAGTGGTAAAAATGTATTTGTCATAAATATGAAAAACCACTTTCAAAGTTTTAACATATAGAAGTTGGAAGTGAGTTTAAAACTAAAAATAACCTACCTAAGTTGACAAGAACTTTAAAGTATTCTTGTGAATAGTTAATCGGGGTATTTAAAATTAACAGAAAAAACTATTTTAAACTTTTATATATACCTCCGAGAACTAATTAAAAAATAATTTAGTTGGTTGTAACGACATTTTTAGGCATTTTTTGCCCTATTGAAAGTATTCAGGTGCCAAATAACTCACCTGATTGATTGCAATTTATGCAGGATGTGCTTGTTGTATTATGTTGTTTGATAAATAAAGATTAGTCATAAATATTTTATAAAAAACTAAACAGGATGTGAACAATGTTTCCCCTCACATATCTAAAACAACTTACCATTTTTAAACAAAACAAGTTTTAAAAACAATTACCACAGTGAATTGAAGTGTACCGTATGCAAATATATATAAGCCATTGTACACAAATAGTCACATGGTTTCATTTCAGAATATGAAAACTGTAATTGTCTGAATTTCAAGCTTGGAGCCATACGGGAGATGGTTGACCGAGACGGGTAAGCATGGTCGTATTCTAACAAATTATCATGTCTTTCGACCATGTCATTGCGCATCCATAGAAAAATAAAATATGCACTACAAAACAAGCAGATTAGTTATATGTCCACAAATCTGATTTTTCAAAGTTACTCCAGAAAACTAATTTAACCGTTTTATTACTTACTCATGCATTCTTAGGATGGCGCTACAGAGTACAATACTGTGAGCTTTAAGACATTTCCACATTGCACTAATAGGCCGAATCTACTTTTTTGCCAGCGTGGGCGTGTCAAAATGTTTTTGCCTGGTCAGTATAATGTTACCTAATTAACGCATTATTGTGAATATCTCTATCTTTATAGCAATAACAACGTTTAAGGGCCATAATAAAAGTAAAACATTTAAAAAAAAAAATTATTTGTTTCTTTATGATTAAAATGGTGAAGATTAAGCTTGCATATTCAGTGTTAAAATATATTTTTTAGGAATTATAAAACTGGGAGTTTTAAGCATTAAATGTAAAGTAGTGCGGTTTACACAGCATTTCTAGTCAGCAGAGTTCACAAACCACAAACATGTACAACATTGTGTAAAACAGTTTTGCATTTGTACCTATTCCTAATTAATGGCAGGGGAAACTCATGATTTTCAAGGTGAACTCTGAATTCGGCGGGAATTTCATGGATGCCGACATAATGTCCATGGTTATATTACACTTTCAAAGATGATATTAATTCCTCACGATCGCAATTCGGCCAGGAAAAATCAAATATCATTAATATGATTTAAGAATAATTTTGATAAAAAATCATCACAATGATTGATTCTAAAATCATCACGAGGATTTTAAAATCAAAACGATGACAATGGAATGTGTGGTCAACACTTGACAGATGAGTAAACGGTCGGATAGGCGGAGTGATAGCTAGGCCACTTTGATATAAAAAAAATTGGTTAGATTTGCCAATAAACTCGACTTAATTTTGTTAAAAGTAGGTATGTAATAAATATAGAACATAATACAAAACGTTCACATGCACTGATATGACGTTTGTTCTATCTATTTAGTGAGAGTGGCACATTTATAAACTGAGGAAAATCTGTAGTAATTTTTAAAAGTGTTTATTTCATAAGGTTATTGGGAACAAATGACAGGTTTTTAACAATTAGGTTTTTTTAAATAAAAATATCCCCAGGAATTGTTTATCAAATGTTATGCAACAAAAATATAAGTGGACATTATTTAAGGAAGATATTTGGTATGATTATTGCACTGAACGATCTTTTCTTGGAACAGGAATACATTCTTTAAAGTTTGGTACTTTATTGAGAAAAACGGTACCATTGTGGACTCACTGACGTCCCACAAGTTGAACATAGCTGTCCTCAAGTCTGAGCTAATGAACATCGGGTCTGTGGACGGGCAGTCCAACATTGTCCTGGAGATGACCGAGGGAACCAGTATTTATGTTGACTCGCTGTTTGGTTTCTACATGAAAACAACCATAAAATTTGAGGACATTTCAAGAATAGAAAAGATCATACAGAAAAAAATTGCTAAAGCAATGAATACAACAGGTATGAAATACTATCAAACCTAAATATGTATATATTTTCCAATAAGTAAAACTAGATCTTAAACCTCACAAAAATGATACTTAGAAAAGCACGTTAAACTGTTTCTATGGCCTCATGTGTGCATACAGTCAAAAAATTGACAACAAAAAATCAAATTTAAGCACTAATTGAGTATTTAATTTGCTTAATTTTAATTTACTTTGCGCTTCATATGGCTTGGTGTACGAGGGCATGATCTTCCCTGTCATTGGTTTTTCTAAGACGTTCACTTCACCAAAACAGAATGCTAACCTATTAGCCTGCTGATGACAGTGTGATGAATGTTAAGTTGTGCTCAAATAGAGGCACTAGACGCTTGGCCATTTCATTGGTTAGTCAAAATAAAGCCTAATTTATGCCTAAAACTAAATTTTAGCTGCGTCTGCCAACATTACATACGCCAAAAGAGGCTATGTGTATACTGCATTTTTAGAAAACCGCCCCGAAACAAGCATGCTCAGTGCAAGTATAAAGTGCAGCTGGAGACAAGATGTATTTGATATTATGACTGTAAACCAACTCGAAGACAACAGAAAAAGATGAAACTTAGCTAAAAAGGCAATTAAGTTGAAAATGAAAGTGTCAAATGTTTATATGGAAAATCAAAACATTAGTATCAGAGAAGGGGCCTTCACAAGTCTGTACCTTGTGTGTCCTCCATGCGCATTGATAACTGCCATACAACGTCAGTACATGGATTGGATGAGGCGGTTGATGAACGCCTGGTGAAGTTGCAGTTGCCGCCCTCGGTCTGACGTTATTCAGCCGTCTTTAAATCTCGTCTCACAGGTGCTCAATCGGGTTTTAATAGCGACTTAAGGCAGGCAACTTTATGATCCTGATGCCATTTTGCCGGAGAGAGTATCTTGTTGCTCTGGCAATGTGAGCACGGGCGTTATATTGCTGAAATACGTGATTACGGTGATGTGCCAAATAAGGTGAAACATGTGGTCTCAAGACTTCATCGATATGTCAAGCTGCTGTTACACCATTGCTCCTCCCTGGATTATATTCTGAAAGACCACAGGGGTAACTATCTGTGCAAGACCAATTCTACCCACACTATGATGCTAGAACCTCCCTACAAATCTCTCTCAACAACACTAGCATTTGAATGTCGTTCTCCCCGGCATCGTCAGACTATCACCTTGCCATCTGCTGTTGAGATACAGTAACTGCTCAGTTGAGGACCCTCCTCCACTGTAGGTGGCGCCAATGCTGGTGTTGTGTTGCCCACTGTAGACGATTCTGACGATGACGTGGGGCTAGAATGGATCCTCGGTGTGGTCTGTGACAGTGGAGGTTTCTGCTTGCCAATTGACGACGAACGGTGTCTGCGCTAATCTGTCGGTGGTTTGTCCCAATGGCATGTGTCGCAGTTTTTGCAGCAGAAAAGAAGCGATCTTGCAGATGTTGTCACACAATCTGTGAATTCTGACGTTGGCTGGTGAACCTCAGTCTTAGGCTACGTGGACGGTCATCTGTAGTGTTTGTGGCATGGTATCGTTGCTGACGCCTGCATATTATTATTATGTAGACTTGAAAAGCATTGGCAACTCCCTGGGCGGTTTGTCCAGGTGGCAATCGTCCAAGGGCCTGCTTTCGCTGTTTTACTGATAATCTTGGCATGTTGTAGCATTTCAATAACGAATGAATGTTTGGATTTTGATAGGGCCAGACAAGAAGAAAAGCATGAGAATTTTAGTTTGCATGGAAAGCACGTGCAAGAGGTTACCTTTGCAGTTGCAATGATGCGTTTGGGCGATCATTTTTATTGTCACGAACTTTGTTTTTTAATCAAACACGCACTTTGTTTTGTTTGGTGTCCAAGTGCTGTCTAATAATATTGTTAAAATTAAGTCTTAGTACACATGCATTTATATGAACTAACAATGTACACTGGCCAAAAAAGAACCGCTTAGTTGAAAATTCAGTGTTATCAGAGATGCTTTATTACCTTAAATTACACAAAAAGTAATGATAATAGAGCAATAAAAATTTACACAGGTATTGGGACATGTGTATCCAAAAACATACAGTCATTCAAAGTGGTATTGAGCGTCTCTGTTTTTGATGGCACTGTAACAAAGTCAGTATCTGGTGTGACCATCACGAGCATCAATCACTGCTCTGCATCGCCTGGGCATAAACTGTATAAGACGTCGGATCAGCCGTTGTGGGATTCTTATTCACTCATCCTGCAACGTCTGTGGCTGTCGGCATCATACACGTTTATTCAATTGGTCCCACAAATGTTCAATTGGGTTAAGATCCAGGGAACTACAGTAATGTTGTTGTTGGCAAGGAAATCTGTTGTAATGCGTGCTGTATGCAGTCTTGCGTTGTCATGATGGAAAATTTCTCTTCTAGTTAATTGCGGGAATAACATGACTTTTCAGGATTTCATCACGATAGCGCACAGCATTAAAATTCCCTTGGACATGCACCAGCTTTGTTCTGTCATTCACAGATATGCCTGCTAACATCATTACACTTCTGCTGCCGTGTTTGTCGACCTCACGAACACACTGTCGAGCATATCTTTCATTTCGAATTTTGTAAACCCGCATCCTGCCATCATGTCGATACAGCATAAACCGCGACTCATCGCTGAATCAGATCCTCCTCCAGTTCAAGAGGGTCCATGGCCGAACATTCCTGCTCCATTAAAAATGTGCACAATGATGGTTGTGTCGCAGAGCAGGTCCTGTATGTAGTCGGATTCCATGCTCTCTTAGGCGATTTCTGATGGTTTTTGCAGAGACTCTACGCAGCCAAGGAACATTGTCGGCGGTGTACGCTGCAGTGACGGTCCGATTTCGCAGATGAAACACCCAGATGAAGTGGTCTTGAGCTGGAGTTGTCACCCTTGGTCTCTCACTCCTACGACAACCTCTGGTCGAGTTGTGCTGTGTGACGCTGCAGGAGACGGGAAATCGTACTCTGCCTCACGTTTAGATGTCTAGCAACTGATGACTGGCTTTTCCTCAGCTTCTAAGTGTCCTATGGCTCTATTTCTGTTTTCTTCGTTTAGTCGTGGCATCTTGAGGGTCGCATATACAGAAATTCAGAGAATGAATCGCAACAGGACTGCTGGCTTTCTATACTCATTACCCAAATTTTACGGGGCTTTTTTCAAAGTTCTATGTTTTGGCAAATAATCACCAAAGGTTGTTTTTAGGTGTGTTGAATAATTGTATGGGCTATATTCACAATTAATATTAACATTGACAGTCATTCCATTCCATATTTTTCGAAACAATCTTCTTTGAAAATCTGATTTCAGCTATGCGTTTCTATTTTAGGGCAGTGTATTTAATTCGAGGCCGCCTTTTTGGATATCCGTCATGTTGGACTTTTGCCAGTGTTGATAAAAATTAAAGCAAAGGTCACATATAAACTAAAAGTCAACTTTTATTGCAAAATACAAACCCAAAAGGAAAATGACAACCATTTAAAGTAATCTTTTTGAGGTTTTACCTTATTTTGTTGCTGTTTGACTGAAATGACAGCAAATATTTGACGTTTAAACTGATTATACAGTTGATTTCTATATAATCGTACTAACTTTATTTCTTCCAATGTGATGTTTTTCCTGCAAGCTGCATTAACCACTCTCATGTTCCTATTGAGACCAGGTGTGTGGCAAATCAAGTTTCAGAGGTCTGCTGCAGTCTCTATCCATTGTGGGTTGAGGGATCGGATCAGTGGTGTTTGCTATCCTGGATGTAATCAAATCCAAGACGTAAATTCTAATATTACGTTGTTTGTTGTTCTCTGCAATTGATACGTTGTTATTGGCGCACCGTCCGAAGCCCCAGGTTACGGGAACAGTTTTTGGTGCACGCTGCATGGGTGTATGTGTACCCGAACTGTGGCTGACATGAAGATGATGATGCAGAACAAGACTGTGACGAGGCAGAATTTTTTTAAAGTCAATGGGGACACTGACATTAGAAATAAACACACATTGTTTTTAATATACTTCGTATACGATTGTCCTCTATTTAACTTTTTTATGTCCCAAACGACATGTATAAAAGCATAAAACAACAGGGCCCCGTTTTACGAAGAGGTCATAAATTTACGACGTCCTGAACCATATCACTGGGTTAATAGATTTGGTCTACAAATGCAAAAAAAATGGTTGTAAACTGTGCACTTTCCAAAGAAAAAATTTTTTTTATTTGGACAGTGCACAGTCTACAAACATTTTTTTGCATTTGTAGACCAAATCCATTAAACAAGTGACATTGTTTAGGACGTCTTAAAGTTATGACGTCTTTGTTAAACGGTCTCCTCATTCTACTGTTCACACTGCTGTTTCTGCAGAGCATGGGCAAGTCCCTGACCTTCCAGCAGTACGTCCACAAAGCTATCGACATCCACCGTCGACATCGTTGCAAGGACCGGGTGTGTCAGGTGCAGTACTGGAAGGTGCAGCACGAGCTGGACGCGGCGCTGGGCAAGGTGGATAAGCTGCAGACACTGATCACGTGAGTCACTGGTGCACGGATATTTAACCCTTAAAGTGCTAAGCTTGATTTTGTTTTATCATTGTTACAATTCCGCCCTAAATAAACTGTTATAAACTATCCTGTGCTACTTTGTTTAACAGAGCTCCTAAAGGAGCTCTGTTAAACAAATTACCACAGGATAGGTTTTAAACAGCACAAGGTGGTCACGGTTTAAAAATCTACTTAACCCTACTCAGCACTGTGAGATTTAAAAGTCCGTTAGTTTGTAGATATTGTTATACACCCTTTCAAGTGTCAGATGTTTAGTCACTGGGAAGTGTAAAAAGCTCTTTTACAAACAAAGGCTATTTACAGTTGTTTGTCAAATTCAATGTATAATTCGTTGAGTGAAGTCTGCAAATATGGTTTTAAGATTTCACCCGATGAAATATACATCGTATTTGACATTAACATGAACTATATATTTATTATATACATTTCATTAACTTTAGTATTTTAGTAACTTTAGTAGTTATCTATGTTTGTCAACATCTACCAGCTGACTGTAAGCGATTCCTAAACGTAGTTAAAATTTAGTGCATTTTAACTATTGTTGACACCACACACAAACATACATGTAGTTCCATAGTATGCATGTTATATTCACAAGACATATTGATATATTTTACTTGTAAACATACTGCACATGTCTATATTGGCATAATTAATGTTATGGGCGGAACGTTTGTGGTCAAACGTTGCATTTAGTCGACTGATATTAGCCAAGTGCATTCATGAGTTTTAAATTTGTTCTAAATGCTTGTGCGTCTCCTCGAAAAACTGATCGATGATAGACGTCAATAAAAAAGACTTATCACAAATTTTACGCTAACCAAAGTTCGCAAATAAAATACTCTGACATACATTTTTTGACAATGACCTTGATCACACAAAATAACTTGAGAAAAAGACGCAAGTTTGAATTGCAAATGGAGTTAACTGAGTTGATAGAAACTCCATACATTGCATACAGTGACAAGTACTCTTGTGAGCATTAACTAGTGAATATATATA
>JAULCD010101555.1:0-11539 GCA_032361085.1 Calliostoma canaliculatum
TCCAAAGCGATCTCTGCGCTACGACAGTCGTAAGCCAATGTTATATTTTAGCACTTACGCTCAACTTAGCTAAAATCTCTTTGAGGAACGGGGCCCCGTTCCTTAAAACGATCTTAGGCTAAGGTGACCGTAAGTGCTAAACTATAACATTCGCTTACAACTGTCGTAGTGCAATGATCGGCACCGGTTCCAAATCAATCTCTACGCTACGACAGTCGTAAACCTATGATAAGAAAAACTCCACAGAACATTGTTTTAAAAATCACAACGACAGTCGTAAGCCTATGGGAAAAAAACAACTCCACGGGGTATTGTTTTAAATGTCATTTATGATCAACATTGCCTAAGATCGCTTTGAGAAACAGGTTCCTGGGCGTCGCTTTCAAACATACTGTTGAAAACGGCGTTAAACCTATGATAAGAAACAACACTACTAGACACTGTTTTAAACATCACTAGCGATCATCTTAACACTTCGATTGCTTTGAAGAACGGGGCCCTGTTTCACAAAGTTGTCGTAAGCTAAAAGCGATCCTACCCAATATTTCATCACGACCACTGAACACTGCCTTTACTAATTTTAGAGCAAAACATCTGAAGTGAGCTGGGTAAGGGGTAGGGTCCCTGTTCCTCAAAACGATCATAGTGTAAAGATGATCGTAAGTGAATTTTTAAACAATGTCTTGTGAAATTGTTTCTTATCATAGGCTTACGTCTGTGTAGCGCATAAATCGATTTAGAACCGGTGCCGAATGGCACCGGTTCCAAATCGATCTCTGCGCTACAGCAGTCGTAAGCCAATGTAATATTTTAGCACTTACGAACAACTTGGTCAAGGTCGCTTTGAGGAACGGGGTTCTGTTGGACAAGGTCCCCATAGGACTGTGATATTGCTACTTTCATCTGAGTGCTTTTGTAATAAGCGAGCTAAAATGAAAGTTAGTCGTCCTAGCCTAGCGAGAGATTTGTTGAACAGTGCTCTGGTGTGTGTGTTATTACTGGCGGACTGTACGACTGGCGCTGTTTCAAATAAACACAGAGTATTGGACATACGACGAGAATAACACAGAGAAATCAAGCTAGTTAAGTCCAAGTTAGATAAAGACGGCTAACGACGGCTATTGTTGGAGCTAATAAATCCGTTCAGAGTCTGATATTGATAGATCGTGTACCTCTGTATCTACACCCGAGCTCAGCAAGCGAATACTGGAGTAATGAGTTCGGTTTACAAATTACAAAATCATTGTAAACTGTGCAGTTAACACAGATTAAGACGTTTTTACGACAAATGTTGGCATTTGTAAACCGAACTCAAAAACTATGTTCAAAACGTTCTGCTTTCTCAGTTAAAGCTGTCAGCTCTCATACTTGTTTGGCTATTTTTTTTAATGTTTGGAGTAAAGATATTTATAATTTTTATACAACGCGTGTCAACCAATGCGAGTAAACATATTCGTAGCACCATGTATTAAAAGTCCAATTTCCACGGAGTCCTATCAAGCAACTCGACAAGTGTACACAGTACACTTGCCTGTACTTTTCTGTACCTGTGTGTACCTGTGTGTACCTTTTGGACCTGTATCTGTACCAAGTGTACCTGTCTGTACCTGTCTGTACCTGTCTGTACCTGTCTGGACCTGTCCGTACTTGTGTGTGTACCTGTCTGTACCTGTCTGTACCTGTGTGTACCTGTTTGTACCTATGTGTACCTGTTTGTACCTGTTTGTACCTGTGTGTGTACCTGTGTGTGTACCTGTGTGTACCTGTATGTACCTGTCTGTACTTGTCTTTACCTGTCTGTACCTGTGTATACCTGTCTGTACCTGTCTGTACATGTGTGTCCCTTTCTGTATCTGTGTGTACCTGTCTGTACCTGTGTATACCTGTATGTGCCTGTTAATACTGTCTGTGCCTGCGAATATCTGTCTGTACTTATATGTACCTGTGTGAACCTGTTTGTGCCTGTGTATACCTGTCTGTACCTGCGTTTACCTGTATGTACCTGTGTATACCTGTATGTACCTGTGAATACCTTATGTACCGGTGTATACCTGTTTATGTGCCTGTGAATACTTGTCTGTACTTGCCTGTACCTGTATGTACCTGTGTATACCTGTATGTGCCTGTGAATACCTGTCTGTACTTGTATGTACCTGTATGTACTTGCCTGTACCTGTATGTACCTGTGAATACATGTCTGTGCCTGTGAATACCTGTCTGTACTTGTCTTTACCCGTCTGTACCTGTGTATACCTGTCTGTACTTGTCTGTACCTGTATGTACCTGTAAATACCTGTAAGTGCCTGTGAATACCTGTCTGTACTTGTCTGTACCTATGTGTACCTGTCTGTACCTGTGTATACCTGTCTGTACTTGCCTGTACCTGTATGTACCTGAGAATACCTGTCTGTGCCTGTGAATACCTGTCTGTACTTGTCTGTACCTGTCTGTACCTGTGTACACCTGTCTTGTACTTGTCTGTACCTGTGTGTACCTGTCTGTATCTGTGTATACTTGTACCTGTGTATATCTGTCTGCACCTGTGTGTACCTGTGTGTACCTGTCTGTACCTATCTATACTTGTCTGTACCTGTCTGTACTTGTATGTACCTCTATGTACCTCTCTGTATCTATCTGTATCTGTCTGTATCTATCTGTGTCTGTCTGTACCTGTCTGTACTTGCCTGTACCTGTTTGTACCTGTCTGTACCTGTGTGTACCTGTGTGTACCTGTCTGCACCTGTCGGTACCTGTGTGTACCTGTTTGTACCTGTCGGCACCTGTGTGTACCTGTTTGTACCTGTCTGCACCTGTCGGTACCTGTGTGTACCTGTGTGTACCTGTCGGTACCTGTCTGTACCTGTGTGTACCTGTCTGTACCTGTCGGTACTTGTCTGTACCTGTGCGTACCTGTGTGTACCTGTCTGCACCTGTCGGTACTTGTCTGTACCTGTGTGTACTTGTGTGTACCTGTCTGCACCTGTCGGTACTTGTCTGTACCTGGGTCTACCTGTCTGCACCTGTCGGTACTTATCTGTACCTGTGTGTACCTGTCTGCACCTGTCAGTACCTGTGTGTACCTGTTTTTACCTGTCTGCACCTGTCGGTACCTGTGTGTACCTGTTTGTACCTGTCTGTACCTGTCGGTACTTGTCTGTACCTGTGTGTACCTGTTTGTACCTGTCTGCACCTGTCGGTACCTGTGTGTACCTGTCTGTACTTGGTTGTACCTGTGTGTACCTGTGTGTACCTGTCTGCACCTGTCGGTACCTGTGTGTACCTGTTTGTACAGACAAGTACAGACAGGTATAGACAAGTACACACAGTTGCACACAGGTACAGACAGGTACAGACAGGTATAGACAAGTACACACAGGGGCACACAGGTACAGACAGGTACATACAAGTACAGACAGGTATAGACAAATACACACACAAGTACACACAGGTACACACAGGTACACACGGGTACAGAGTAGGCTACATTGTTACACCTGTTTCACATCCTCCTCTCTGTACACTGATCACGCGCCATGTTCAATCAGGTTTGCTGCCACATGTAGACAGGTATATCAGCCATGGCTAAATAACCTTCAGTCGTGCTTGCCGTTAAGTGGAGCTGTAACATAATACTTGTGATGTGTTACCGTTTTTATTTTCTAAAGATCCCTAGTTATGTATCCTGTGTCAGAACAATGTGTTACATATTAAGTATATTAATGTTATATCATCATCTTAATTCCTAGCTAACGATTACTGGGCGGTTCTCCTTACAAGCAGTGCAGCGCATCCGTTTCTAGTTAACACTCGCTTATCTCCATTCCATTTTAAAATACGTCAGCCGTAACTGTTTCCACTTTGATAACGCTGCACTCAAAAAAGTCGCAAGTAACTTTTTAGACAACAGAGCTGCAGGATTTGAATTCAGAATTCTGTGTTTTCATGCCTAAAACAGCATTTAAAGCTAAAATTTTGTTTTGTAATACAATTCTTTTCCCAATTCCACTTCGTGGGAAATTTCTCTACGAAGTTTATACTCGATGATGGAGACAATAAGTTCGTATCGAAGCATGTGTGGGGAATGCACCCACTATTTTATCAGAGTGCAGTGATGATATTACAGTTGTCGACGTACTGCATTGTCGTCTATCCTGGGCAACGGCAGGGCAATTACGCTCGCTACTGACTCTGCTCAAATGGCCCTGAGATTAATTGGTGGGTTTCTGCCGATTTGAAAATTGCGTCATCGTTGCTATCATCCAATCAAACGCTTAGCACAGCAAACGCTGTGCAACCAATGATAATCGTTTTTTTCAAATTTGAAATTCACTCACACACAAAGCTATTATTGTTGGCAAGAGTTACGTCCCTTGAACTCCGCCCGAGTGCAAAGACGTGTCATTGCATTGGACAGCTATTCTTACCGACACGTAATTCAAATCGGCAGAAACCAACCGATTAATCCCAGGGCCATGTAGCGTAGTCGGTAGCGAGAGTAATTGTTACCCATGATGATTGTCGACGTGCAGTTCGTACAACGAATGACGACAAAATGTTACTTGTAATGTTTTATTTGGCAAATAACATGAGGCACAATAGTGTACCGAACTACAACCTTTAAACACTTTCATGAAAGATGTGTATATATCCGTCAAGTGAATCTTTATTCTCGTAAGTCACTTTTGTGACATAGGGAGTACACACATATACTGAACAACACCAGTTTCTGTGAAATGGAAGAAGAGGCGTCGCACAAAGTCCATGTTTTAAAGTTCCTTGTGTTTCTGCGGAAAACGTGATTGAGGTTGAAGGCGCTGATCCATCTCATCCTACATGGGCTCTATTGGTGAAAGATCAAGGGTTTGCGCCGGCAAGGGGATGAGATTCACATTGTTTGGTTGAAGAGAATCCTGAACAAGTCCCGTAATATGAGGACGGGCAATGTCATGGTAAAAGGTGCCTGGGCCATGACGACACAAAAACGATAGAACAACAAGGCCGATGATTCGTCGCAGTAACGCTGTTTGTTGAGATATCCCTCTAAAACCATCAAACGGGCCCTCTGGCTTGCTATAATCCTAGCCCATACCATAACACTGCCGCCCCAAAACGTAACGTTCACCTTAACATCGGTACACTCGAATCCGTCTATTGCTGCGGCTGAGGTGAAAACCAGACTCACCAGTGAATAGAACGTGTCCCCACTGCATGGCCGTCCAGTGTAGGTGCTGTCTGCGTGTTTGACGGTTGTTTCCTGTCAAAATGGAGTTTCTTATGTGTCTTCTGGTGAGAATTCATGCACATCTGAGGTGGCAACTTACGGTTTGTGAAGATATTCATCGAAGGCCTCGTGGCATCATGCAGTCACTGTACTTGCTGCAATCGACTTTGTAGGTGTGTTGTTCGAATTCAGTTGTCTTGTCGATTATTGGTCATGCGTGGCCTGCCACTCCGAGGATAGTCTCTGACTGCATTTGTCTGTTGTCAACGTTGCCATAAACACCAAATGGTGTTTCTGTAGACGTTAATATAAGTTGCGCTGCAACATCACGCTGACTCAATCCTTCTTTAGGCATACCAATGGCTCTTGGCGCGTGGCATTATAAAAAATATTCGAAAAATTGCGTGATTTTGTTTCGTAAATGCACATGTTTTTATATCCATTCTTGGGTTGTGAAATGCATGGCGCTTGCATACAAGTCAAATTTTACAAAGAATGCATGCTTTTTATAGCAGATGGGTTTTTGTGACTTGATTCCTACATGTACTACAATATTGAAAATCAGACTTATAGCAAATACACTAAAATATTAGTGTCACAGAGACTTTCGTTTTTGAGTATATGTGGGTCTTACAACTCCTTTTAATCAAATATCAGAAAAATGTTCTACATCATATCGTCAGAGGCAACACTATATACACACATGCATCACTTTATGTGCGGCAAAAACCTGGATATATATTGATGAAGTTATTTGTACCACAGATTTTGTTAGTTTTTTTCCGAATTTGCTTGTGTTTTACAGCGACCATTATATCTTGAAAAACGATCTGGCTGTTAAAAAAATCATTTGTTTTACTAAATGCTGTTTTTACATTTTAATAAACAATTAAATTCCTACTTTTTATCGATTATCCTTTTTATGAGAAATTAAAGTTCAGCATCAAATTGTTCTGTAAGCTTCCATCTTGTTCGACAGAATAAAATTTATGTCGTAATTTATTTTTGAAGACATTGCATGTTGTCTTCACTAGAAAGGCCATTCTAAAGATTGTAAACTGTTCTATTACATTGTTCTATCACAACACAAGGATCTCTTATCCGAGCACTATTCCCTACAGCACATGTTACACTCACGCGAGGACACGACTTGTCAAACTTTTCTGTTTAGGCCAAAAAAATAAATGTTCTGGTTCCGATTACATGTCTTTAAACTTTAGGGTAGGTCGGTCGGGATTTTTTTTATTGAATTATTTTTTTTTACCTGATATCATAGTTTAACCCTTAAAGTGCTGATTGGATTTCAGCCAATCTTACAACTGTGACCAATTTGTGCTGTTGAAAAACCTATCCTGTGATAATTTGTTTAAAAGAGCTCCTGCAGGAGCTCTTTTAAACAAATTCCCACAGGATAGATTTTTAACAGCCTGTATCAGCTGGAACACTAAAATGACTAAATGTTGTGCTCAGCACTTTAAGGCTTAATAAGATACAATCGGTTTTAACGATATGTTACTTGTCATTATGATAATAAAAAGGTTAGGGTCGGCACCTATGTTGCAGGCAAGTCGGGTAATCAGAACCATACCATTTAAAAAAAAATTGGTCTAAGGTTTATCACGAAGTCATTAAGCATCCAGTCCATCAATACATTGTGTTCTTGTCAATGCCACTACTCTACGTCTCGTGTTATCAATTGCCCTTTATTTGTTGTAATACCATCGTACATTCTGGACGTAAATAAACTTAACGTTATACTACAGTTTTAACTTGTGAATATCGTTGATGGATTAACCGTCCACAAAATGTTCAATAGGGTTAAAATCTAGACTGCAAGCGGACTATAGTGGTTCCGGTGTTAGTATTATTGAAGACAATGTATAACAGGGCCCCGTTAGACTAAGTTTAACTTGAGTGCTGAAATATATATTTGGGTTACAACTGTCATAGCGCAAATTGGTTCGAAATCTATTTTTGCTCTACAACAGTCACAATCCTATGATAAGAAATAACTCTACAAGACATTGTTTCAAAAATCATGTACGATCCTCTTAACAGAGAGATCACTTTGAGGAACCCCGGCCAGGCTTTGCCAATGTACACAGAGTCTTTTTACAACGTTGTGGTTAATGTCAATGTCGAACTCAGTTCCCCGGACTAATGTATGAAGTTTACAAATGCCAAAAGACGTTGTACACTGTGTACTTTAAAAAAACCCAAACAAACGAGTTTTTCCTTGTAAAGCGCATGATGCACAACGAGTATTTGTAAACTAAACCATTAAATCAGTGAGCAGGTTAACAACATCGTAAATGTACAATGGCTTTGTGAAGCGACACCCAGGTTGAATCTTTTGGAGATGAATGTCAAAGGGTTTTGCTAGAACAGTATTGTAAATCTACCAAATATATAGCTGAAACTGTTACCACAAACACCACACGGACATGACGCATAAGAAGACATTATAACCACAAACACATAGTAGCTATGTATGATGCCACTGACGTTCTTTGGCCATTTCGACAGTGACCAACACACCTTGATGTTATATTTAGGATAACACTATCTTAAAAGGTGAACATTGCATCACTTGCTCCTGGATTTTTACTTTGTGTGACAGGTACAGATTACCTTTGTGACGGAACAGCCTATACTCTTGCGCTCAATGACCCACATCTTTTATAAGCTCATATAATAGATACAAATGAAAATTTGAAAATAGATTACTTATTATTCAACTAAGGGCGTTAATCCTTGCCGTGCGGCATATTGTTTTAGAAGTTATCTTAAGTGGCGTATCCCGGATCTATTTTTCAGGATTTTGCCTATCCCAATTAGTGCCTTACTCAATATCACTCCCTGTCGGTTCATGCAGCTCACGGAATGATCCGGGCCAGGCTACTAGTAGCCTGGCCCGGATAGTTCCGTGAGCCTCACGGTAGGGGTTAAGATATACGTTATTACGATTTTTTTATATTTAAATTATATCCTGGTATCCCTACCTAAAACATATACTAAATAGTATACTTTGCAACTAATAAATCTAACACTATTTTAAATACTTTAGAAATAAAAGAACTGTCCCTATCTGTATATTTTCATTTGCTAATCAGTTAATTAGTGTGCTTATATTTAAGAAAGACAATAATGTTTCTAAAATCCTGTTTCGGTATAACGTTTAGAAATTTAGGTAATTTGTGTGTTGACTAAAACTTCATTTACTGTTAATTATGAAACAATCAAATATATGCTCCCACATTTTAATTTACAGTGTCATTTACAGATTACCTTTGTGACAGAATAACCTAATATATTGGCCTCATTGACTATCATATTTTAAAACAAATTGGAAGATAAATCACTAATATTTTATCTGAGTGTCTTTATATACACGTTATTACTTACAAGTCTATAAGATATGTTTTTTACATTTAAATATTATCCTGGAATCCCTACCTACAACTTGCATCTGTGAATCACGATTGACAGTGATTTCTCTGTTAGAGCCACCGCAGGAAATCTCATCAAACCAATAGAAAACCGCTAAATAATTTCTATACATTTTTTCCAGTGTACTGAGTTAATTTACGTCATCTACTTTCACTTTGTTTGAAAAAACCAATAGCTCTCACTGTGTATGGAAATGACACGTATACATTGCTTACGTAAGTAACATTGAACAGGTGAGTCATTTTCTTTTTATAGACCTAGGTTTGTTCCCATGTGACACGTCAATGTCTACTTCTTACTGTGTTTCTAAACACTGCGCTCACTTCAGCTAGAGACTATAGACTTACAAAGATTTGTAGTGAAAGTAAGTGACAGTGTTGCTTATAAACTGTTAACAGGACACCTACCGTTCTACAATAAACCAACTGGCAGATTCACTATTTTCTAATCTATATAAGGTAAGATGACTATGTTTTCCTGACTTGGGTCCTGTTCCTTAAAGCGACCTTACACTAAGTTACTAGTAAGTGATGTTTGAACTAATGCCCTGTGAAATTGTTTCTTATCATAGGCTCACGACTGTCGTAGTGCAAAAATCGATTTGGAACTGGTCCCGAATGGCACCGGTTCCAAAGCGATCTGCACGCTACGACAAGTCGTAAGCCAATGATATACTGTAAACAGGGACAATTTTGCGACCGTTTTGTTATTGCGAGTTTTGCGAACGAGACCCATTCGCAAAAATTAAAAGCGCAAAAATGTAACCAGAGTGTAAGCATACAAGTTACTCAATAATTAAAAAAATCCACACATACACAATAATTAGAAATATCAGTGTAAATAGACTATTTAGTGTCCCTCACAGCAGTCATGTCTTCTTTCGACCTCGCCTGATTGCATCAGCTGTCTGTTATTTTGTAAATAAGGGATCTCTCTCTCTCTCTTTGGAGAAAAATCTATGATAATTATTTAGCGGTTTTCCATTGGTTTGATGAGATTTCCATAGGGAATCTCAACAAACCAATGGAAACCCGCTGAATAATTTCCATACATTTTGTCTCTCGTGATCTCAACACGGCAAACCACAAAAATATCTCGACGCAGTGTGGTGTGGTACTCGCAATAATTCAACGGCACAGAAATAAAGCTGTTTACAGTATACTTAGTACTGACAAACAACTTAGCCTAAGATCAACTTGAGGAACTGGGCCCTGATACTAGGCCAACGGGTCCGGTTTATAAATGCTAAAATTGTTGTTAACTGTGGATTTTCCCAAATGAAACGTCTACACCAAAGACTAGGACATTGGATCAAGTTTACGAATTATATGAACTTAAAACTTTCAAAGAAAAAGCAATTGTCTGTTAGACAAGACTCCCGGCCAATGAGCCTGGTATATATATATATATAAAACACTTATTTTTCTTTGGAAATGCCACAACAAAGAGGCTGTTGAAAACCAATACTGGGATAATTTGTTTAAACTCCTACAGTAGCCCTTTTAAATAAATTGTCACAGGATGTTGTCAACGAAAGTAGTTTTTAACAGTTGTTACAAGTCCTACTAAAATCACTTTAATAACTTAGGATTAAATCTTCACTACATAATTATACAAATAGTGTAAGCATTTTAACAGCTTTTTTACCAACCCAGGGAACTTTCTAGTAATCTTTAATTATAACATTATTTGACATTTTATGTTGTACAATGACCATTTTCGATGGCGCAAAAACCCCATTCTCATTGCTTTCTATTCTGTGATGTCAAAACTTACGTATAATCTAATGTGTCAAAAAGTCGCACTTTAACAGGTTATTTACTGACCCAGGTGACCGCCCAGTATGATGTGGTGGTCAACTGCACAGGACTGGGATCATACGAGCTGCTGGGGGACACTGCTTTCTATCCAGTCAGAGGACAAGTGTTCAGGGTAAGTGATGTGGTCTTGTAGGTAACACTGCTCTCTATCCAGTCAGAGGGCAAGTGTTCAGGGTAAGTGATGTGGTCTTGTAGGAGACACTGCTCTCTATCCAGTCAGAGGACAAGTGTTCAGGGTGAGTGATGTGGTCTGGTAGGGGACACTGCTCTCTATCTCGCCAGGGGTCAACTCTTCAGGGGTGAGTGATGTGGTCTTGTAGGGGACACTGCTCTCTGTCCGGTCAGAGGACAATTGTTCAGGGTGAGTGATGTGGTCTGGTAGGGGGCACTGCTCTCTATCTAGTCAGAGGTCAAGTGTTCAGGGTAAAGAGTGTGGTCTTGTAGGGGAAACTGATCTCTATCTAGTTAGGGGTCAACTCTCCAGGGTGAGTGATGTGGTCGTGTAGCGGGGACGCTGCTCTCTATCTCGTCAAAGGTCAATATGGCCTCAGACTGCAGTTACCTTCTTTAAGTTTGACTTCAACCCGGATTTGAAAAGTTACAAGAGAATTCCATGTTTAAGGGGCTATTTCTACAAGTTTCCCACATTTCCTTGTAGACTGAGATGGTTCAAAGAAATTTCCGACATTGTAGATTGTGTGGGTACTCATTTTGTCCACAACTCATGGAGCTAGTCTACAGCAAAGTTGACCCTTTATTTGGTCATTCGTTGTGACCTAGAAGACTTTTTTTTTAAAACTAACTAAAATGGGAAACTCAACAGGGGTTGAACATTTTATATGTTAGTGCTCAAAAGTGTTTCTGCCAACATGCAAAAGCTCAAAGTCTAATAAATGTCTGTAAAGAGTGTGCGCTGCCATATCATTGTGGATAGAACTGCTTGAAATTAATTCTCGTCTGATTTCACCTCTTCCCGGAAACTCTCTCTTTTTTTCTCTTTCTCTCTCTCCCCCCCCCTCCCCCACCTCCTTCTTTCCCCTCCTTCTTC
>JAULCD010101666.1:0-11539 GCA_032361085.1 Calliostoma canaliculatum
ATTGGTTTGATTATCATTAAATTTAGCATGGAGATGCATAAAGGCATGGTGTTGTGTCATGGTTAAAACTTACTTGGAATATGCCCATTGACATCTTTAATTTTAAAACAATTTGCCAATTGCGGGGGGTATAGCTTGACCATGTCAGCTGCTTGTTATATTTATGCAATGATTATTCTGACAACATGTTGCTTTTTGAATTCCCTATAAAACAATTAAAGTGTTTTCTTCTTAATGTTACAAATAAGTAATACAATTGGACCTAATCTGCACTTGATGAGTAGACTCAAAATATGTCAATAAACAACCAATAGTATATAGTATTCACGCCCTCCACGACAGTGCTTCTTTCTGTGTTTTTTGTTGTTAAAACAAACAACACAACCAGCTCGGCTTTCGGTTGCAAAGCTGAAGTGCCTTTATGGCCTGGTAAACCATATACATGTAACTGGGTAAGTGAGTTTGGTTTACAAATGCCAAAACTCGTTCTAAATTGTACACTTTCTTCAAAAAGAAAGTTATGGTTTTACTGATATATATGAATCTGGACACGGATATTTAAAATAAGTAGACGTGATGGAAATGGAGTCGTTTGAAACTGCATGCTTTAGTAATTCATACTGTTTTATTTAAAATGTGGCTACTTATATGATAATATCTGAATAAATAAAAAAAAATTCGGTTAATGAAACTCAATGGTGTTCATTGTGGTTCAGTAATCATGTTATGCAGATCATCTGAAACTTTGCATAAAACCTGTCGATAGAACCTTGCATGCGAAGGCTTCATATGATTGAATTTCTGTAGTGTGCCCTCTCAGTTTCTAACATGATTAAATAAAATATCCCAGCATATTGACATTTTGTTCTTATTTTGCTGACTTACTATTTGATTATGAACGGCTTTAATGTATTGCTTTTGATTATTCGAATATTAAACGCGGCATATGTAACTTGACACCTGCTGTGAGTATTTTTGACTTGTATTTATTAAATATCTAGCCAGATTGATGTGTCGATTCAGTTGTATTAACTATCCAAGAGTAGAGTAGATTTCTTCATCATATTAGTAATTTTGATTCTGCATATACGCTTTGTAGCTCAATAGGCAGCAGGGAACTAATACTTAAGAATTTTGTATTGGCACGTTCAACCTAACTGTGCAAGTGTTTGCATATAAATTATTGTCTATAAATGTAACACTCTTATATGCAAACGAGAATGTTATGTTTACCCCATGCTTGACGTACAAGCCGTCAAAAATGGTGATATATATTGCTGTAGCTTTTCTTTCCGTCAGTCTCGTTTCCTCTCCGCTACTCCCTCGGTGTACCTGTTGTGCACCACATGGCGACAATGCTGAAATATTGCTGAAAGCCATGTAAAACACTAGTTCACTCCCTCACTCCCCGCAAGACCTTCACCGATTAAATGTGGTCTAAAGGATGTTCCCTAAAAGTACTGTAATATATAACAAGAAATCTATATTCTTCTGACTGCACATAGTAGCAGTGACACATGTGGTATTCACACATACTTAATTTAATTAAATTTAAGAGAAACACACTATTAATGCTTATTAAGAAAGGAACCCGTAACTTATCAGCTTTACTAATTTCAAAGTGATAACAGTGTAAACTTGAAGCGCCCGAATTAGTCATCCCATGCACCCATATTTGTTTTTTCTTCTTCATGTTTACAAAGTCTTGGTGGTCCTAGTGTCTGCCACATAAACTGTCCTTTACATCATGTCAGAAGCATTCTGGTCTGATACTTTTACCAATATGAAGTCTTGTAATGACCTCTTTGCTGGTAATGTGTCCCAAAAGAGTAATCCGTGCACACTGCCTTAATACTTTATATCTGACTAACAGAAAATCTATATTCTTCTTTGTAGAAGAGCAGTAAAGCGAGTAATTTAATTGCACTTGCTTTTGTCACACTCTCACGGTTAATGGAAGCTAAGCACAACATCATATTCATATAAACACAGACAATAACGTCTCTTGGGACATAATGGCCGAGTTACATATATGGTTGGGGTGAGAGGTACTTTTCAAATTGTGAACAGAACAGGTACTTGATACTTTGGGGTTTTTTTACATTGGAGGCATTTAGCCACATAGTGATAACAAAAAGCAGCAATATGTTGAGAAAATATTCTCGTCAGAAACTAAACGTTATTTATATTTTAAATATCACCAGTGCGAACCACATAGGAAGACGAATACGTGCACTCATTTCACATATATTGTGCAGATGATGAGTTCTCTAAATGTCAGTAAATACGCAAGTATAAACATTGACTAAACCTTTGCGGAAATTTAAGTAAACAAATTTTGATGAGCACCTTGATGCAAGACGCACATTTATTGTCATTATTTTGTGTAACCACCGTCCGTAAAAACAATTGCCCAAAGTCGTCTCCTCATGACCTCAACTAATCTTTGGATTGCAGTTGGGGTAGCCTGGCACATTATCCATGGCAAGCAGCTGTAATTAATTTGTGTAAACCAAGAAACTGTGTTAACTGTTTGTGGTCTAGGGTTATCATTCATAAATAACGGACATGTGGATAATGCGTGATTGTTTGGGATCATGCTCGTTTTCATGATGTTACTTAATGAGGTCCGTTCAGATTACACTGTATTTTGACCTAGTCAAATTTACAGTTGTAAGAGACATATTCTCTTACCATAACTGCTGCCTATCAAATGGATGATCTCTACACTACTTTATTCATCAAAAGCCATATTCGGCTGCCTGTACACTCATAAACGGCCGTCAACAACGTGTAACAAAAACCGAATTTCACCTGAGAAAATAATTCGTCGCTATGTTGCAAGGTTCCAGCGTTGGTGTAGCCCTGATGATTCCAAATCGAGCTGATTTATGAATATGAGTCAACGATGTGCGTTTGACTGGTATGCTTGCTTTGCAGCCAGCTCATTTTAGACATTTCCGTTTGTGTGAAAGAATTGCTCTGCCTTGTAACTCATTGTGCTTTTAACACTGCACAGAAGGAAGGAATTTTTACGAACAAGCATTAACAATGATGCATCTTCATGTTGGATTTTTGCGAGTTTGTTGTGCTGCATGTATCTGTCTTTAATATGGTTCATTCTTCGATACTTTTTAGATCAATTTTGAAACTACAGAATGATGACAACCAATTTGATGACGAAAATTTCTTTACAACCTAATCCATTGTTTCCAGACCATTAATTAGCCACCTTAAGTTTTCTAAGACTATATGACGTGCCATAGCTATATTTTATCAATGAACTTGCATGCTGTGTTGTGATTTTCACCACTAACATCTCACCGACCAATTATTGAGTTTTGAAATGTCATGAGTGAATGGCACCTGTTTCAAAACGATTTGTGGGCTACGACAGTTGTAAGCTATTGTTACCTTTTAGCCCTTTCGACTCGTTTGAAATCGTTTGATGAACAGGGCTCAGATAGTTACTATGTTAAACTTTTGATCAATAAATCATCGGCAAAAAACAAACCTGGGAACTGAACTTTGATGTCACATAATCAAGTTAAAAGAATTAATGTATACAAGTACAGGTTTATGTTTAACGACAAAGCATTCTGTGCCAGGTTTGTGTAGATAACTTTCTGAAAAAATATGAACACGTGAATGATAGCAAGTTTCAGATTATTAAAATATCAGCCCAGATTCACATATTGCATCTGAGAATTAAAAAAAACCTTTCTACTGTATAACATCAGTATACAGTGAACGTTTATTTACTTCACCGATCAATGTTAATTATTGTCATACAATCAAAGTGTTTTGAAACAACATAACAAGTCGGCATCAAGTCTCCAACAAGGATGATACCTTGTGAAGGTGCTAGATGTACAATCCTTTTAAGGTTTGTCCACCTTCAATAGTTGTATAAATGTCAGGAATTAAACCTAGTGCAACCACTGGGGAAAATGTATATAACTTATTCAGCGGATTTCCATTCGTTTAATGAGATTTTCTTTAGGAAATATCATCAAACCATTGGAAATCCACTGGATAATTTCTAAACAATTTATCTAGTACACGTCAAAAGTGTTTTGTGCAAGTGTGTCATTGTAGTTAGTAGTGGTATACGTAAAAACAAAGTCAATAAATCTAATTGTTGTTTCTAACTTAAATCTTGAAATTTAGTGTGAGGCATATCCTTTTCAGAAACAGAAAATGAATTTAGTTTTAGTTTGTTTTACATATTGAAATATTATTCGTCACATGTATTCTTGCGTTGTAATGTTTGGAACTAACAATAAAATAATATGATGTATGTACTGGAAAAAGGTCAAGAATGACATATCGGTTCTTGCCGACATTAAAAGCATTTCATTCCTGGTTAATACTGTTTTTCCTAAGATTTCCGTTAAAGTTATATTTTAAAAACAAAACAAAATGTTTGTTTTGAGTGGACATTTGTAATCTAAACCAATAAAATCTGTTCTGGTCGAAATTATTTTTCGTGCCTTGTGTCCTAATCTAATGTACAAAATCAATGTTTCTTTGACATGTTGTTGCTTGAAAGAGTTTAAGAGAAATTATTGTACATAAAACCAATTCAAAGTGTTTGATTTCTATTGCATCCATCGGTTATGATGTGTGTTCAAGTTATCAATTTTAGACAAGATATTGCAGCGTTTATTTTACATTGTGAGTCGTTTCTGCATCAATCCACACAGCAATAAATTACAACACGATTTTCAAAATTAAACATGGCAGAAACGAAAAAAAAAATGCTTTCCGATATGAATGTTGCTTCGCAATTTTTAAGACGATGTGTTGAAGTTTGATTAACACAGTTACAAAAAAAATATTTTTGTCAATAAAGTGAATCATGGCTGTGGGTGGGCCACTGTATTATTTTGTTTATTCTCTCTCTTCCAGTAAATCTGTTTGGCTTCATTTCTCTAAATGCAATAAAATCACGATGCACTGAACGTATTGTAATTTTAAGTTTCAGCACAAGACCCTTTATTCAGCAAAGCTAAAAGTAAGGATTATCTACTTGTCCACTTGATAAAAAATAAATAAAAACTTCTGAGGAAAGAACTTCAATTGTGCGTTCACATCCCAACTTCGAGTGACATCTAAAACGAATTATTTTACACACAGTATGGCTTTAACCATGCTGTTAGAATTTTGTGGTGGAAGGTTCTCTAATAAATATGTGAGCTTATCAAACAGGTCATCAGGGTAAAGGGTCGAGTTAGTTACTTTTGAAGTTGTATGGTGGTAATAAGAGATTACACTTTCTGTGTACGTGTGTATGCTAGGCACCCAAACATGAAAATTTCATAGAGTCGTCGATAATATTTATATCGTTTAATGCCACAAAACATATGTTCAGAACTTTTGCAAAACAGGTATATTGCAGTTGTTATGAGACGTATTTAATCAAACAATGGATATATTTTATGAATAATAATTTATTTATTGCAATGTGCCCACACTTGCATTAAATAAGTTGTTATACATAGAATAGCTCGCTTGTTCATCACACCGACTTATTAAATCCGCCTATAAGAAGTTGTATTACTTGATGTGAAGTAAAGTATGCGAGAAGAATGTTGTATGTGCATAGCTTTTGTAATTTTCCAAATGGAAATAATTTTATACTACAATTACATGAAACTTGAATTGTGTCTCATTAAAAGAGAACGAGCACATTCTGTCAAAAAGTAGATAAAATATGTATTTTCGCTCATCACGTTTGTATTTAGTTGTCTTTTATTGTAATTTTGAAACTATTAGTTGTTTAGACTAGGTTCCTTTCTGAACAATTAAAATTTTTATCAATTGTACTGTTATTACAACGTGATTGTCAGCTGTCATCTTTCTTTGTTTATAAACGACCTTTTTGAGTTTTATTTTATTATATATTTCAATTAACGATAATTTTGGTGGTTGAGCATTAATAAAATTGTCATTACTTGTGACCAATTGATGTCAGGTAATTATTTGGTAAAACTCATAGGGCGCAGTGAAAAAAAGATAGCAATGCTGCATTCTATAACAAGCACGGTTTACTGCAACACATAGCCCTACTTGTGAAGCAGGCATTAAACTTTATACTGCGAAGTAACTGAAATACGAATGAAAACAACACTCACCAGAAACAAACTTATTGCTACTCGTTGTCTTTATTCGTTTGTTGGTTTGTTAGCTGAACATTAAGCACAATTTTGTTTTGTAAACATACTCTGATCAATAGTATAACAAACGCAATTGTGCTTGCAACACATTCAGTTACTTTTGGTAATGACTAATGGTTATTTTCTGCGCGCTTGTCAGCGTAGCTACAAACAAACCACTTCTCTGGGAAGTCTTCCTATGCATCTGTTGATATTTTTATTTACCTCAGATCTGTAAAAAATCAACTCCAGATAATAATCTAATTGCTATCTTTTAAGAAAAATTCTGGCAATATAAATGTAAAAGCAGTGTGTGAACCACCGAAATTCAGTGATGGCATCTGGTTTTTGCAAAGTGAGCATGTCCTACCCTACTAGTAGCACTTATCATACACCCAGCTTTTATAAAAAAAAGTATAATATTTTGTGAGGCGGTATCACTTTTTGCCACATAATAACAACCTCCCACAAAAAACAAATTTCAAATGTGTTATATTGGGATCTTTAAATAGAGTTTTAAACTGTTATCAACACAGGGAGACATTTGGCATCAGAATACACTAGGACAGGATTCTTTTTATCTTTCAAAATAGTACACCAATTGTTTGTGCAGTATCTTTTAATTCTGTGCTGCCATGAGCTATCAAACGTGGCGATATTTCCTGTGTAAGACTATGTCTCCTTAAAGATACCCCCTTGGAAGCCAGTTTTGTACATGTGATGAATGTTTGATACACAAAGACTATAGCTCAACTACTAAACCAGCATCTCACGTTTTATAACAATACAATCCAAATCTAGGTTAACTTTGTACATAGTACACATAATAACAGTTGTACATAACTAGATATAAATATGAGTGAGTGAGTGAAATAATAGTTTGACATGGCTTTCAGCAATATTTCAGCTATATCACCATGTGGTTTACAAGAGGCACACCGAGGGAGTAGCATATGAGAAAAAGAGAGTGACAGAAAGAAATGCTACAGCATGAAGTATAAATTGCTAAACCCTGACCATTATCTTTACTCGCCTGACGAAGATGCAAGGAACTGGCCCAGGAACGTTGTGCTTTACAATTAAAGAAGTTGTAATCCATAATATTTTGTGTTATATCTACACAACTTATAATTGCCTTTAACAAGTCTAATACATATGAAGGTTTTCAACATTTCTTTAAGAACAAATTTTGACTTCTAATGCTTGTGATGCAAAGTGAGTAAGTGAGTGAGTTATTGTTTTACGCCGTTTGGGCAATATTACAGCCATTAACGGCGAGGTGATGCAAAGTAAACTTGTGACTAGTATAGATGAAATAATTTCCATCCATATGCTTTACATCTGTAAGAGTATTTTTAAAATAGTGGCTTACATTTACATTTTTGCCATCCTCGTTGCGACAAAGCCATTTCTGCGATTGTATTTATTGCTGAAATATATAAAATATAGATTTCCAAATTTACTTATTAGATCAACTGAAATGACTCTGAAATTAAAATCATTTAAACAATAAATGTTAATTCTGTAAACTATTTAAAAACATTCTTTTTAGGTATTTCTACAGGCAAACGATACTGTGAGACTACTTTTAAATATTTAATAATATGTACAAATAAGATTATTTTGGAGTGCTATACTTAGAATACTCTAATCATAAAACTACATACAAAAAAGTCAAGATTTAGTTCACACACACACACACACACACACACACACACATGCATGCACACAAGTAAATTAAGTAAATACCCATTTTGTAGCCAAGATTAACATTCTCAGTAGAATTCAGAAAAAGCTTGTGTACAACATCGATCCCAGTCAAAATTTCCGTATGACCGTTGAGCACATCAATGGAATAAAACACCAAAGCAGAGCTTGGAAAATAATAAGACCTGGTCTTACAAAGCTTCCATGAAGCTAAGATGTTTTATCTTACATGTATATTCTTGCGCTCGCGTTAACACATCTTAGCCTTACGAGTGTTTCGTAGAACAGAAGTCGAGGGTCAATGTAAGAATCGTTCTATCATAAAGCCATGTAATGCTGGTCACTTACCTTTGATAAGAAATAAATATCATTGGTACTGTTTATGGTTTACTGTATTTTGTGACTAATGTAGTTCCCTTAAAAGACAGTAGTAGGGGTTCTTGTCAGAGCTTGTTTCCGACTTTCTGACAAGCAGGTCGATAGGATGAGCCATTGTTGTGTTTTATATGGAGATCACGGACATCCCAGAAGCTATTTGTGAGAAACCAGAGTGGAGATTCAGATTATTCCTTTTGATACACCGAAAGCTAGATTAACCTTGTAAGACAGTAAAGGTCACAGATACAGAAATGTAATCTAAATGATTTGGTACTTTTACCTACCAATGACAATTGTTTTGTAAGAAATGGTCAACAATGACTCAACATGTCAAGAAAGCACCGATTCGACATCAAACTGCATGAATGTTGCAACCACAAGACACTCGCCCTTTTGTAGTCGCCCACTCCCATATATACATTTATTTGAGCTGTCCAAATTGTTGTAAACTTTTAATTATTTACAGTGCTTGCCTTGTCAGTGTAACCATGATTTCCAAATTTGGTAAAACATGTTAACTTGATATTGTAGAATGTACATGTGTTTAAATGCAAACAAATTGTACGCAATTAGTGTATGCACCATGGTAGTGAATGTATGATGAAAATAGATGTTAGTACTTTTGGTAATGCTTTTATAAGATAGAATCAATACCTATTACTCTTAATTCTGTCTGTATAAGGGAGCAAACTCAAATCACTCAACTGTTTTTTTAGTTTAAACCTGTAGTCTTTGTCCTGATCGTGACATTGACGTCTGTGCCCATTCTAACATGAAATTTAACCATTTTCTTAAAAATTCCATTCAGTTGTACGTGAGTAGAGTTAAAAATCAGTTATTGTACTTAAACTCAATTCCGAGTGTTTGATCTCTATTGCACCCACAGTTATGATTTGCGTTCACGTTGTCAACATTCGACACATCTAATATCATTGCATCTAAACTGTGCCACGTAACTACATCACATCAAATATCTATGAAACACTATGAAGATGCCGTCAATCAAATATGATGGAAGGATATAAAATGCAACATGTAACGCATTTATGGTTTTCTTTGATATTTTATGATGTTGTGTCATTAGGAATGAACATGATTTAAAATGCTTTTCAGATAAAATTGCGCTTTGATATTTTAGATGCTGTGTTATCGTGAAAGAATTATTTAAAACTTACTTTCACGTCAATTTGTTTTTTAGTTTTAAAACTTTTCATCTGCTTCTTTTCTTGCCAATCATTTATTAGAGTCTGATGTTTTGACCACTGTAAATACATATATAAGGGTGCATTACATACGACAGATAACGTAATGATATTAATGGATACTTCCATCTTATAATTTTTAGATTGTAAACAGAAAAATCTGACAAAAAGCATAAATTATTTCGTTCTTTTAGTGTTCGACATATCTGATGTTTTAACATTACTATTGTGAATGTTTGCTTCTTGTAAAATGATTTCAAAAGTACCGTGTTTCCACTTTCGAATAGGAATATCACAATGTTACTTTACAAACACAATTTTACAACTTGTAATCCCAAGAGAGGGTATTTAGTTATTTCCATGTTTCATTTCTAAGAAACCTTTGCATTATAATTAGACATAATTTCGAATTAAAAAAACTTATTTTATCGTAGTCTACACAACGCATACTCCCGGCCAAAAAGGCCAATTTCTTTTATATCTGGATACTTGCCCTCGACATGAATACTACTCGCCATTAGCCATCCCATTAGCCATCCCCTTCGCTATATTTTATGTTCTTATTTCAATGATACCGGATCTCTTTGGCTTTGCAATTAGAAACAATCGGAATTAGCTTCAAGGCAGGATCTTAGGATTACTGATTATTCAGAAATGAAGTATTGGTTCCAGGTCAACCGTTTATTCAATACGTATTCAACGTATTTATGTCGTCTAGAACACCAAAAGAAAGTTGGATAATTTCAATTTTCCCAAAAATCTTGTTTGTTTCACATGTACATGAAATGTGTGTTGCATCTCTCAAAACATGACAAACAGCAAGCTCCGTCAACTGGAAGCATTGAGTTTCTTTCCAGGCAGTGGTAATCTTTAAAGATTTAATATGCTTAAAGTACACTGATTTAACTTTGGTTTTACTAAAATGTGTTAAAATAGTTTACTCCTTTTCATGTTTTAATTTTTGATATTTTTTAAATTATTACTATTTTTGACCGTCACCTTCTGTGTTTATGATTCACACATGTTCAGTGTTCACACGTCGTTACATGCAGGTCACTGGTTGGTAAGAGCTAAAGGTAAAACCATCTACGAAAAACTAGTGCCAGTTAAAATTTTAAAAAACTATCTTTGTTTATGATCAATATTCTTTGATGCAGTGAAACATGTAAGCTTCGGTTTGCGTCTGCGAACCAAGAGTGTTACAACATTGCAATCTAATCTTGCTGTATGTTGAAACTTTTTCAACTCAGAGAATGACGCCAAGCCCACTGTGAGGGATTCGAACCCCGATCTCTTGGTCCAAAGTACAGCACGCTAACCACTGCGCTATCCCGCCCCCCGACTATGTTAATGAATATTCTAGAAAATATAAGTGTTCTTAAGTGCTGGGCCCGTTTCTCAAAGCGATCCTAGGCTAAGTTTATCGTAAGTGATTTTTGAAACAATGTCCCGTGGATTTGTTTCTTACCATAGGCTTACGACTGTCTTAGCGCAGAGAGTGAGTTTCGGCACCGGTTCCAAGGCGATCTCTGCGCTACGACAATCGTAAGCCAATGTTATATTTAAACACTTACGATCAACTTAGCTGAAGATTGCTTTGAGGAACGGTGCCCTGATTTGGGTATCATGTTGCCTGAGTAGTAAAGATAAGTTTGAATGCTAATACCAACAGGATTTAGTTTACATAAAGATCAGGCTTCTGTTTCACAAATACGTCATAACTTTACGACGTCGTAAACCATGTCCTTGGGTTCATTAATTTGGTCTACAAATGCAAAAAATCGTTGTAAAATGAGCACTTTCCAACGATGTTTTGCGTTTTTAGACCAAATCCATGAACCCAGGGACATTGTTTACGACGTCGTAACGTTATGATGTTTTTGTGAAACGAGGACCAGACACTTAATCAAACTGCTAAAGGTTGAACTTTGAACTAAAAGCTACATACTACAATGTATGCACTTCATTGTGCAAGCCTTTCATTGTTAAAACTTTGTTCTTTTGTTTCAAGTTAGTGTGCCCCGTGGGGTTTCCGGGGAGTGTCCTCGGGCACTGGAAAGAATAGGACCCCAGTATCCTCATGCTTGTCGTACA
>JAULCD010101777.1:0-11536 GCA_032361085.1 Calliostoma canaliculatum
ATGAATGAGATTCAGATATTTCACACGTAGAGACTTGGGTATGATGCATCGAAGTCCCTTGTACAGGATTCCATCTTTAAAAGTCAGTTCGTCACGGATGTTGTAAAATGCAGACGTAGAGCTGTTGGCGGATTTTTTCTTGTCTGGCCACCCGTTTAATATTTTATTATTTTACCTCCTGTAAACTTTCATCTTTTGCAGTTTCAGTGAGTATTTCTTGTTGTTTGGCAGAAGAAATCGGTAGGTAGTCGACCATGCAGATGTGCTGTACTTCTTGTTCAACCCATGAGATGTCTGCCTTTTGAAGTACCTCGCTGCTGGTGGTGGGTTGGTATGCCCTTGGTAATGTGTATGCTACATACATGTGAACTCCTTTCTTGTAAACTATGTCAAAATCATAGCGTTGCAGCGCAAGGAACATCCGCTGGAGTCGTTTTGGTGCATCAATCAAAGCTTTCTTATGAATGTTTTCTAAGATTTTGTGATCACTCTCTACTGTTACTTTCCTACCAAATGTATACTGATAGTATCTGGTCATGCCAAAGAGTATTGCCAACAACTCTTTCTCGTGCGTAATTCTTCTCAGTTGAAGTTAACGCTCTACTAGCATAGGCCACTGGTTGGTTATCTTGTAGAAGTGTAGCCCCCAGTCCAGTTCCAAATGCGCCACACTGCACAGTGACATCTTGGCAACTATTGAAATATTTCAACACAGGCGCTTGAGTAATGGCAGACTTTATTTTGAGGAAGGCCTTCTCCTGCTCATGCGACCACCTCCACTCGACGTCCTTCTTTGTTAGTTGTCGCAGTGGCTCACACATGTCAGACAGTCCCTTGACAAATTTTGACAACTAATTCACCAGACCAATGATTCTCTGGACTCCTTGGATGTCAGTAGGCTTGGGCATATTCACAACTGCTTCGATCTTCTTAGGTTCTGGTTTCAAGGCAATCCCGATGTAAGGGAGGTAACTCAAATTTGATGTTATGAGTGAGTGAGTTTTACATGGCTTCCAGCAATATTTTAGTGATATTGCCATGTGGTGTACAGAAGATACACCGAGGGAGTAGCAGATGATAAAAATAGACTGACAGAAGAGCTACAGCAAAAGATCCCCACGTTACGAATACCTACATGTCAGCAAATCGAACAGACCCTCGCTAAAGCTATTTGTCATTTTCTGTTCGCTTTAAAACTAGGTGTTTCATGTGAGACGATGCATTGATGAAAATTTTATTTAGGCAATATAGTACGATTATTTTATCCTGAATATAGACGATACATGATGTTTTGCCACCAATGACAATACATCCCGATACCATGATGTGAAATCAACAAGATATTATAAGAGTTAAGTTTGTTATGCAATGCTGGGAAAGTAAAATCGTTAGCGCTAGGTACATTCACCACATATCGGCAAAGTCCGTACTGCGGAAAAAAATTATTTGAAAATGGGAAAAATACGTCAAAAAGACAAGTTGAGTTCTATATCAGAACTTTGTTTTTCTTTAAACAAATATCGTGATACATATCGTCTCGGCACCCATATCGTGATATATATACTTTTGTGATATATCGTATCTCCATGAAATGTAAGTATCGGGATATATCGTCTCGCAGCATTGCCCACGATATACAGCTCTATTTGAAACGCATAAATGTCACGTTTGCTCTTTCACAAACTGGATCATTGTGTTATTTTAGGAGAGGAAAACATCATTAAAGTGTAAACACTAATTGAACCAAAACTATAACATTATAAATGCCATAATCGTTGTAAACAGTGTATTCTCGTAAGAAAACTTTTACAGTTCACAACAATTTTTGCATTTGTTCTTCATTGGAAAGTATACAGTTTACAACATTTTTTTGCATATGTTTTGGTAAATTCACAGTTTACAACAATTTTTGCATTTGTAAACCGAGCCCCTTGGTCAAGTGACATGGTTCACGAGGTCGCAGCGCTACGATCGATTGATAAAACAGCAATCCGGGTTCCGTTTCACAAAGTCATCATAAATTTGCGACCAAGTAAACCTTATCACTAAACCAGTGGCTCAGTGATGTGGTGTACAACGTCGTGAAATTACGAAGACCATTGGCTGAATTCCATGATTCACAACGTCGTGAATTTACGATGACATCGGTTGAATTTCAAGGTTTTTTGGGAAGGTTAATGGAGAAACGAACGACCTGCTTTATCAAAACGGAAAAATCTTTGTTCAGATTACAGTTTAAAATAGGTTAGATTCAATTCGAAAATATTGCTCAGACGTTTGTGAAACACTTAACATGATTTTAACTTTGTAAACTAAACCCGTAGGCTTGTAGTTAACAGTTCTGAGTTTGAAAAGCTAATTTTTAATTCAAAACTTAAGAAAAGAGTTCGTTTAACATAAAACAAAATCGTTGTAAAATGTGTAATTTTCAAAGAAAAACAAGTTTAATGACAAATATCCAATCTTTTGTTAAGTGTGCACTTTTAAAAAAAACAATATGTTTTAGATAAACCCAGCTTGTGACGGTTTTAGCATTTGTACAAGTTTTATACGAGTCAAGAATACCAAAACCAAATGTACTGAGCACGTAACAAGGAAAAACAACTTTACAAAAATGTTGCTATTTGTAAACTGAACGTGTTTTCCTTTGGAAAATGTGGATATGCTCTGTTCACGACGATGTAAGCAGTTGTGAAAGAAAACCATTGACCCAGGGACCGCACTCACACAGGGAAGGGGGAAACAGAAACTGACGGGCTGGCAGGGACTCATGATCTGTCGGCGAAATAACCAGGGTACCGTTTCACAAAGTCGTCGTAAGTTTACGGGGTCGTAAGCTATCTCTCTGAGCCAGTGGTTTAGGTTTACAAATACCAAACATCGTTGTAAACTGCGCACATTCCAAAGAAAAACAAGTATTTCTTTGGAAAGTGCGCAGTTTACGACGATTTTTACATTTAAACCTTAATCATAGACCGAGTGACATGATTTACGTATATTTATGCAGCTTTGTGAAACCGCCCCAATCAGACCTTAAACCCAAACTCGACAGTATAGATGTATACTAAACAATGTTTATGAATATATTTGCAGAGGCGTGGTCCCTTTTGGATCTACGTGTGATTCACAATCAGCTGTGACTACAGTTATTCTAGATGGAGAAAGTAAAATGGTGGATAATTATGGAGTTCGTGTTCTTCATGACAGTAACATCTATATTGGGTGAGACAGACAGACAGACAGACAGACAGACAGAGATGTGAATAGATGTGGGTAGATGTGGGTAAATGTGGGTAAATGTGGGTAAATGTGGATATATGTGGATATATGTGGATATGTGTAGGTAGATGTGGATATGTGTGGGTAGATGTGGATATATGTGGGTAGATGTGGATATATGTGGATATATAAGTAGCTTCTTGATAACCGTGTAAAAGTCTGCACCGACAGGTTGCTTCTCAGCAATCAAGAAATGTTAACCCACTTACATCCACACCTGTGATGATCCCAACTTCTCAATGTTTCTTGAATAAATTGAAATGTACGATCTGTGAGCACACACTGCATACTATGGTGGCCGAGAGGGGCCATCGCAATATCGCGTCCTATAACCAACGCGATATGGCGATATGGCGATATTGCTAAATGGCGATATAGCGATATGACGATACCGCGATAAAACGACACGACATGACGATAGCACAACACGACATGGCGATAATATCGCCTTGTCGTGTTGTGCTATCGCCACGTCGTGTCGTCTTATCGCGTTATCGCCATATCGCGACGGTTATAGAAAGCGATATTGCGATGGCCCATTCTCGGCCACCACAGCATACTAATGTACCAGGGAGACTGGTGTTTCATGTGTAAATTCAAAACCCTTTCAACAAAGCTATCATAAGCTAAGAATAATTTAGTGAATATTTCTTTATAACCATAAAACCATATTTTGTTGAATTCTGAATTTAAGTCCATTTATAAAACGTCTTGTTTGTAATCATTTTATAAAAAAATAAATAAATAATAAAATTGGGCAGGTGGGTGAATGGGTTTTATTCTCAGGGAATATTAGGGAATCTAATATAGTAATGGGCAATGCACTGTATTCTATAATTACCTGAAGTTGAACAACGAAAAATATAATGGACCGCACCCACTACCGCAAGATAATTACCTAGCTTACAAAGTCTTCTGCTTCAAGCAATGCCATTCTACCGACCTGTCTCAACTGTAAGATTTTAACTGGTTGTAATGTATCTCAAGACAGTGAAGGTTACATATACAATTACTGAATGCTGAATATTGTTTTAAATATTGATTGTTGGTTTCTTTAGGGCTTGCTGGAGTATCGCTTTCCCAATTTTGAATATAGTTATTTTTCAATATTCTTTCAACAGTTAAAACATCTAACGGCCTTCAACGCAAACAATTCAACAGTTTTGTGGTGAATAAATAATCCACCTGGGCTCCGTTTCCCAAAGACGTCATAACTTTACGACGTCGTTAACCATGTCTCTGGGTTAATGCATCTTGTTTTTTCTTTAGAAAGTGCACAGTTTACAACTTTTTTTTGCATTTGTAGATCAAATTCATTAACCCAATAACATGGTTAACGAAGTTGTAAAGTTATGACGTTTTTTGTGAAACGGGAACCAGTTGTTTAGACGAGTATTTACGAGCATGGCTTAAACATGAGGATTCTTTAGTTTATACCGTTTCATCGAGTATAATGTACATGCACAGAAAGTTGGGTAATTTATTTGGGTTAGTTCCAATTGCGATTTTCTGTCAAAACTACATAATTTTCTTATAAACTTGAATTAAGAGCGTAAAACGTCTTAATTCCTCACAAACTATTAAGTTTCGGGTTTTAATTTTTATTCTTTGAAAAAAATATGAAATTACAAAATTTCAAAATGTTAGGGTTCCCAGATGCCAAACATACACAGGTAAATAGGCGATGTAATCATATCGAGTTGAAAGTAGAAGGCAATCTAAATAAAGTAAAATAATTCTAGCTTTCCTCAACAGACTAAACAAAAAATAACCAAGTATTTTGATCACACAAGTATATATTAACCTTTTAAAGTCATTGTCGTGCAAGTAAGACTGGGTTATTTAATCCTTACCGTGCGGCTCACGGGAATATCCGGGGCAGGCTACTAGCCTGACCCGGATATTTCCGTGTGCCGCACAGTAAGGGTTAAGAAATAAGTAATGATTCTCACCAAGAAAACAAAACTAATATTTTGCTTTTTATTAAAACATTCTAAATAGTTTTATTCATATTTTAAATCAATGAATCAATCCCATAGGATTGGTTTTGTGAAAAATAGCCCAAGTTAGGGTTAAACAGAATAATGTAATTACATTTTTAAGTCTTAATAAAATCTCCTGGGCACTCTAAGGGTTAATAACGTATAGTCTGACTTATTAATAAGGATGCAGCCAAACAGACAACCACTGCAAAAACAAGACTTGCGAAGTCGTCAATGCAAAACCAAGATGTAAGTTCGGCTGTGAAGACTCGTGGTCTGGGGGTTACTGTCAGGAACCTTGTCGTGGACGATGTCCGGCTTGTGAACAGCAGGACTCCAGAAGGTGTACCCGCTGTGAAGACGGGAGGTTCGGCAGCCAGTGTCAGCACGAGTGTCTCACGTGTCTAGGTAAGAGCTGTAACATCAGTGGAACATGCATCGAGGGCTGTGTACAGTCACAGTGGGGGGACAGATGCGAACAAACATGTTCTTCCAATTGCAAAGGTGGCACCTGTGACAGGAACAATGGATTTTGTATCCACGGTTGCAAGAAAGGTTTTTCTGGAACTAAATGCGATCAGACAGTTGGAAGGTCAAAGTGTAATGGGTGCAATGAGACGTTATGTAGACGAAACGGCAAGTGCGAGAGAGGATGCGCGGATGGACACAACTGTACACAGTTAACACAAACTGTTCCATGCGCGGAGGGACACAACTGTACAAATTTAACACAAACTGTTCCATGCGTGGAGGGACACAACTGTGAGGTGTCGACTGACGTTTCTGAATTAAAACAGCCTGTGGAAGTCAAAACTGACACATGGGAGGCCATTGTGAATCTCTTTCGCAGCAACGGTAATTTAAAAAGAAATCCCATTCTATCCTAGTGTGTTAATAGCCGTGATAGTTTGTAAATAATTCAATTATTTCCTAATGTGTTAATAATATTGTGATAGTTTGTAAATAAGTCAATTATTTCCTAATGTGTTAATAATTGTGATAGTTTGTAAATAAGTCAATTATGATTTTAGTCGACAAAAGCTGAATACTTTGTAATTTACATCTTACAACAGGTTTTCCTGGAGTATAATTTTTTTAATGTGTAAACCAAACTCGACTTATGTTATATTTTGGATTACGCCATTTGTGTCAGTGACAATTCTGTCACTTTCTAAAGCTCAATGCTTGCAATTAAGCTAAATAAAACTTACTGTTTAATTTTGCACGCTAATTGTTTTGCGTTTTCAGACTGATTATTTTCAAAAGCGTAAATTAAATCTTAAAAGTTATTACCAGCTCTTCTTTTTTTGATGGATAATTGTACGTTCTTAAATAAAAAAATAAAGAGGGGAAGGGAGGAGGGTACAACATATCACTTCCCCTTGAGATTGAAACAAAATACTTGTAAAATGTGGTAGAAATATTATCAATATTAACATTGTGTATGATCAAATCTACGTATTTTTTAGAACTTCTGCTTCCTCTTCTTGTTTGTGGAGTGATGCTGTGCATTGTGCTTACTGGAACTGTAGTCTGGACATGCAGGTAAGTACAACTCACTATAACTGTGGTCTGGAGATGCAGGTAAGTACAACTCACTATAACTGTAGTCTAGAGATGCAAGTTAGTACAACTCACTATAACTGCAGTCTAGAGATGCAGGTAAGTACAACTCACTATAACTGTGGTCTAGAGATGCAAGTTAGTACAACTCACTATAACTGTAGTCTGGAGATGCAGGTAAGTACAACTCACTATAACTGTAGTCTAGAGATGCAAGTTAGTACAACTCACTATAACTGTAGTCTGGAGATGCAGGTAAGTACAACTTACTATAACTGTAGTCTAGAGATGCAAGTTAGTACAACTCACTATAACTGTGGTCTGGAGATGCAGGTAAGTAAAACTCACTATAACTGTAGTCTAGAGATGCAGGTTAGTACAACTCACTATAACTGTAGTCTAGAGATGCAGGTTAGTACAACTCACTATAACTGTAGTCCAGAGATGCAGGTAAGTACAACTCACTAAAACTGTAGTCTAGAGATGCAGGTAAGTACAACTCACTATAACTGTAGTCTAGAGATGCAGGTAAGTACAACTCACTATAACTGTAGTCTAGAGGTGCAGGTTAGTACAACTCACTATAACTGTAGTCTCAAAATGCAGGTTAGTACAACTCACTATAACTGTAGTCTAGAGATGCAGGTAAGTACAACTCACTAGAACTGTAGTCTAGAGATGCAGGTTAGTACAACTCACTATAACTGTAGTCTGGAGAGGCAGGTTAGTACAACTCACTAGAACTGTAGTCTAGAGATGCAGGTTAGTACAACTCACTATAACTGTAGTCCAGAGATGCAGGTAAGTACAACTCAGTATAACTGTAGTCTGGAGATGCAGGTAAGTACAACTTACTATAACTGTAGTCCATAGATGCAGGTAAGTACAACTCAGTATAACTGTAGTCTAGAGATGCAGGTTAGTACAACTCACTAAAAACTGTAGTCTAGAGATGCAGGTAAGTACAACTCAGTATAACTGTAGTCTGGAGATGCAGGTAAGTTCAACTCACTGGAACTGTAGACTGGAGATGCAGGTAAGTACAACTTACTGGGACTGTAGTCTGGAAATGCAGGTAAATTCAACTCACTGGAACTGTAGTCTGGAGATGCAAGTAAGTACAACTCACTGGAACTGTAGTCTGGAAATGCAGGTAAGTACAACTCACTGGAACTGTAGTCTGGAAATGCAGGTAAGTACAACTAAGATCCCTGGGGTAATGGGTGCAGTTTATAAATATCAAAACCGTTGCAAACTATGTGCTGTCGAAAACAATATGTGCTGCAAATTATGTGCTATCCAAATCTGCAAATGGACCTTCACATTCTTTTGCTCCGCACTTATTATGTTCATACCACTACCAAATCGTTGTAAACTAAAGATGGTGCTCATGTGAACACAGCCCATTGGATAATGACATGGTTTACGAGGTCGTATCTTTACTACGTTTAGTTAAGCGGCACCCAGACATAACATAAAGTTTATGTTTCCATCAACTTACCGGCCCCCGTTTCACAAAGACGTCGTAAACCATGTCACAGGGTTAGTGGATTTAGTCTACAAATGCAAAAACTCGTTGTCAACTGTGTACTTTCCAAAGAAAAACAAGTTTTTCTTTGAAAAGTGCACAGTTTACAAAGATTGTTGGCATTTGTAAACCAAATCCATAAGCTCAGTGACATGGTTTAAGCCATCGTAAAGTTATGACGTCTTTGTGAAACGGGAACCTGGAAAATAATCTGTAGTGGGTGTTGCGTGGATCAGTTCACTATTTTTATCCACACTTTACCTACTCTTTGCAGCTAACAAATTGCGCATTGTTTTGTGACTACAGGAGATCAAAAAGAAGCAGACCTTCATATCATAACAGTCAGTGTTCTCTCCCGCATCAGGACAGGTCAGAATATTCTGTATTTCGGAGATGCGGGGATGTGTACCACGAGATCAGAGACGAAGACCTTGACCATGATTTTCTGGATAAAAGGGCGTTGCCAGGGACACCGCGACAACCTCTTCCTGGAGAGTTTGCTGCTGCTCATGACCGTGCAGAGGGTGGCCTTGCTTTACCCGGATACATGTCTCCAGTGTTTGAAATGAATACCGGATGTGACTCATCACCATCGGCGGTATCGCGCTCTTCGATGAACCCAGCTTACGTTTCATCTGGGGAACCCGAATTTCCTGGAAACAGACGAACGCGGAAGATCTCGGGTAGCATGCTTGCTGCGCAGGATATGACTGAAGTGGTATCGCTATTGTCGCCTTCTTCCGCGTCCTACGTTCCACGTTTTGAAACGGACATGCTTTCTGGAGCTGCGCGTCCCCACTTTGAAGCTTGCGGAAGAGGTAGACGGGTTGACACTAAACGAGGTGCTTGCTATGAGACTGTTGGTGATGAAGGTGCAGACAGAGTCGACACTCGAACTAGGCTTCAGGTGCGACCTGTGGTCACAAACGAAGAGACTGTTCTTCAAATAATAGAACATCAGGCAGATGTTAATGGACAAAATAATGACACTAGTAAATATAGATTATCTTGTGAGTTTTAGACATATACAATAGTGTTCGTCTCAACAGCACTCTGTCTAAAAGAATTTACATTTCTCCGGTCTTCATAATCCCTTTATTAATTATCATAATTTAAAATCGTCATTATTTACTAAACCGGATAGTTTACATTTCGGATTTTGTACTAAATTAATCGTAACGACCATCAACTAACATTTAATAACAGCTGTCTACTCAAATTACTAAATAACAAACAGTCAATACACAAACCCTATTAGGGACCCGTTCCTCAAAGCGATTTGGGGCTAAGTTGATTGCAAGTGCAATAATATTATATTGGCTCACTTGTCAAATATTTTCCATTTTTGTTTGAACTGTCAACCTATCAATTATTTGGGAATGTTATTTAAAATGTTCATTGATTTCGTTATATTTACTTTTAAGAAGGCGAGAAATATATAAGATATTAACCTCGCTTCCGTGTCATACTATTGTTATGAAACGAGTGAATAGTTTTAGTATCTAAATCGCTTTCGCTCGCTTCACAACAATGGCATTTTCGCACACCTGCCCTGTGAGAGCATTTCATTGTTGTCAAAATGCACACTGTCAACTGGCTGGCCAAGCCGACAATACAATACCTTAGACCCCTTAGGGTATTCATGTATTACTATTATTAACCCTTGGCTTTCACAAAAATAATCTAGCATCCAATCACTGTGCATTCCTTACTGACCCCTCGTCTTATCGAAGTGTTCACCTTTTGTGCCGAAAAAGCGAGTGATGGTGAGAGAGAGCGCCCTTGACCAGCAGGGTCCCGTTCCTCAAAGCGATCTTAGGCTAAGTTGATCGTAAGTGCTCAAACGGCTTACGACTGTCGTAGCGCAGAGATCGCTTTGAAACGGCTTATGACTGTCGTAGCGCAGAGATCGCTTTGAAACCAAATGGCACCGGTTTCAAATCGATCTCTGTGCTACGACAATCGTAAGCCTATGTTAAGCAACAACTCCAGAGAACATTGTTTCAAAAAATCACTTAATCAACTTAGCCTAAAATCGCTTTAAGGAACGAGAGCCAGACTAGCTCCGGAACAGCCAGCTTGCAGACTTTCCAAGTCTCGGTCGTCGTGACACCCAGTTTCATGGGGTCGCACATAACATCTCTGACCATGCGACCATAACCATTTTTTTCAGCAAACCTTAAACTGTCGCCAATACGTTTAAATACTATGGGCCAACATTTATTGTATCTACTTATGTATCACTTTTGTTGTGCTGTACCATGATCAACATCTTAAACTAAATACAAAAATACACCACCTACTGATTGTTTTCTTCATTCCATCATTCAAAAAGTGTTTCAAAGTTGTCTGTATTAGAGAATATTAACACTGTTACAGATGTGTAGGATCATAAGCACGTGGACATAACATTAGAGAATTATTGTGCGTTAAAAACGCACATAAATGATATTGTGTGGAAATAGAATTATATGACTCATGGCTAAAGGAGCTTTAATTACCGTTAATATGTTGTAAAAATGTTTACAAACTGTTAATTTTATCAAAGTTTGACTTCTGTTGCCTATGTTGGACAGTAACACAAATAATCAAGCTCTGTATGTGAGGCTGTTCATACTACAAGTCACAGGAAACTTGATAAAAAAAGCAATTGCACATCGAAAAAAGATATAATTCAAAACTTATAACTTTTTTGGTAAAGTTTATTTCAAACATAGTTTTGGAAACGGAATTTTGACATGGGAGATAAAGGTCAACTACAAAAACAAAATGCGAACTTACCTAAAAATGTAACCAATGCAGAGACAGTTAAAGGTTAAAACTTACTACAGGGGACAATAGACAATGTACAGCTGCTAACCAAAAGTTTGTTTACTTCTGATAATTTATAGAGGCAAAGACGTTGGATTGGCAAAAACATGTTTCCAACACAATCTACTGTTAATAATGAGTGTGTCCTCCCCTTGTGGTCAGAAGAGTCCGTATTCTTTAAGTCATGGCAGCATACCAACGTTGACGCAGTGATTTGGGTGGAAAATACCAATGTTTGCTCACAGACTGCCGTGGAGCCTCCGATAATATAGGCCAGGGCCCCATTCCTCAAAGCGATTTTAGGCAAAGTTGATCGTAAGGGATTTTTTAAACACTGTCCTGTGAAGTTGTTTCTTATCGTAGGCTTACGACT
>JAULCD010101888.1:0-11535 GCA_032361085.1 Calliostoma canaliculatum
TGTAGACAAAAATTGAAAGCATGCTGCACATGCAAATACGGGTTCGGAATATTGATACTGATGGGTATAAAAAGCCAGCAGTCCTGTTGCGATTCATTCTCTGAAGTTCTGTGTGTGCGACCCTCAAGATCTAACGACTAAACGAAGAAAACAGAAACAGATCCATTGGACACTTGATAGCTGGAGAAAGCCAGTAATCAGTTACCAGGCATCTAAACGTGACGCAGAGTACGATTTCCCGTCTCTGGCAGCGCTACACACAGAACAACTTGGTCAGAGATCGTCCTTGGAGTGGAAGACCAAGGGTGACAACTCCAGCTCAAGACCGTTTCATCCGAGTGTTTCATCTGCGAAATCGGACCGTCATTTCAGCGTGTGACAATGTTCCTGAGCTGCGAAGAGTCTCTGCACAAACCATCCGAAAACGACTAAAAGAGCATGGAATCCGACCGATGCGACCACATACAGGACCTGTTCTGCGACACCGCCATCGTCGTGCACGTCTTTAATGGAGCAGAAACGTTCGACCATGGACCCTCTTGAACTGCAGGAGAATCTGGTTCAGCGACGAGTCGTGGTTTATGCTGTATCGACATGATGACAGGTCGAAATGGAAGTTATGCCTGACAGTGTGTTTGTGAAGTCGACAGACACGGCGTCAGAAGTGTAATGATGTGGGCAGGCATGTATGTAAATGACAGAGCTGGTGCATGTCCAAGGGAATTTAAATGCTGTGCAGTATCGTGATGAAATCCTGGAACGTCATGTTATTCCCGCAATTGACGCTAGAAGAGAAAATTTCCAGCATGACAACGCAAGACCACATACCGCAAGCTTTACAACAGATTTCTTTGCCAACAATAACATTATTGTACATCCATAGCCTTCAAAATCCTTGGATCTTAACCCAATTGTGGGACCATTTGGATAAACGTGTACGACGCCGACAGTCGCAACCGCAGACACGTCAACAGCTAGTCGATGCGTTGCAGGACGAGTGAAGAAGAATCCCACAACGGCGGTTCCGACGTCTTATACAGTCTATGCCCAGGCGATGCATAACAGTGATTGATGCTCGTGGTGGTCACACCAGACACTGACTGTGTTACCGTGCCATCAAAAACGGGGACTCTCAAAACCACTTGAATGACTGTTTGTTTTTGGGTACACATGTCTCAATACCTGTGTGAATTTGTATTGCTCTAATATCATTACTTTTTGTGTAATTTAGGTTAATAAACATCTCTGATAACACTGAATTTTCATCTATGCGTTTCTTTTTGGGGCCAGTATTTTATTGGATTTTATTAAAATCAATAGGTGAGTAGTGAGTGAGTGGTTCAACGCCAGTTCCATAATATTTCAATTATCTCACGGCGGCAGGGTTTACGGCAGTGATCCAGTGAATCCTCCAAGCTTTGGCTAGTACTTTTTAACCAAGAATGTTACTGCGTTACACAGTTTTGCAATCTGTCCTCACTGTTCAATTATTTTAAGGACATTTACAAGTGGTGGTACATAGTTCAGATTTATTGGATGTCAACTTCTGGTTTGTTCGTATGTTCACGATCTTTCTGATTGTGTTGTTTTAAGCTTTACATGTTTACTAGTTTTGATCAGCTCTGTACCTGTTTAAACGTCATTGTAATTTATGCTTTAATTATCCTTGTACCAACTATGTTTGTTGTTTTTTACTCTCTTTCAGTTTGTCTTTTACCCTTTTCCAACTTTGCTTACTTGTAATCACAACCATTGTGAGCTTATTACCAACCCCACATCACTACATGTATATATATAATCAAACCCTCATCACAGTATCATTCACCTGATGAAGGAGCAAGCTTATGCTCCGAAACGTCGTGAACTTACGAACAAACCAGAAATTGACATCCAAGAAATCTTGAACTATGTCCTCACTGTTTTGAAATGTTTCAAGCACAAAAATATAAGGCCGAGCCCCGAGTGCTTTAACGGTAATTATAGTTCAGGACAAAACTATACTTTTTTAGGAGACACATGACGGTAGAGCATACTTTATGCCTTTTCTAAGATGCCAAAATAATTTAACATGGCATTTAAAATTCATTTTTAAAAAAAGTTTTACTTGTTGCTGTACATTAACTATTCTCGATTAGGGCTAAATGAACGGCTGTTCTATGTTACCTATAGAAAATAACGGTAAGAGATTTTCATCGCTTGAATTGACATAAAACAAATTCATTACATGTGTATTTTAGCTGCAACTAAACGAACACTGTTTATTGAAAAGCAATCGGAGTTGCCTGTCATTACCAACAAGAAAGCCGGTTTAAAAATGTACATTTTCCTTGACTTTTAGCCGTTGACATATAATCACGTGACGCGACCATTACTCGATCAGTTGAAAGCAATACACTTTTTTCATGTCTTCTCACTTAGAATTAAATGCACATTCAGCAGTGTCAGCGGTACTGAAAAGGTGAATATGATGAGGATAACCGATGACAACATGTTTAACACTGGTTTACGCAATGTAAGCCATTCGTTGCTTGTAATGAATGTTGACCGTGGACGTGGTAGACTTGTGTACATGTTCACCTTGTTTACACACAGCCACCTGACCAAAATAAACAAGGAAGAGCATGTTCTAGGCTTTTATGTATTTGAACGAATTTATTATGCTTCTAAAATGGCTTAATATTGTAAAGTGGTTATAATAACTTATATTTTTAAACAGAAATGACTCGATCAATCGGTACGTAACGGTTGAAGAACATCGGTAACCTGGTTACGCGTTCTAATGAGGGGACACACATGTAACAGCCAATTGTGATGTTAACCGATTATGACTTATTTCAAAAATCGTACTTTATCACAGGATATCGCGGAAATTGTCAAAGAATATGTATGTCTCGGAATACTTTTTAAGGACACCTGCAGCTTCATAAAAGCTGAAAAAAACTTGTATGCGATTAAGCCACGAGGGCTATGTTTTCTATTTTTAGAAAAATAAAAATAATTGATATCCCCATGGACTGTAAACTTAAATTATACGATCATTTAGTTGCTCCAATTCTTTTATATGGCTCAGAGGTATGGGGTTTCGAAAACACCACTATTATTGAACGCAAGCACCTCAAATTTTGTAAATTTATACTAAACGTTAAAAATTTAATTTGAGATTGTATGGTATATGGAGAGCTAGGAAGATACCCTATGGGTATCCTAGTTAAAATAAAAATGATTACATTTTGGGCAAAACTTTTGCAAACAAACAATAATCTATCATCATAAATGTACCGAACTCTTCTAACTCTCAGAAATGCAAATTGAAAACTAAAGTTCCCATTAATTGACCATATCCAGCAAAACTATATTTGGCTGAGTCAATCTGTATAAAATACAATCTGGCTGAAATCAAATGTTAAAAGAAAACTATTAGATCAATTTTATCAAAAGTGGAATACAAAGTCCTATTCATCATGAAAAGCAAACTACTATAAAGTATACAAACTAACCAAAACTTTTGCAAATTACCTGTGTGTACTACCCGCAAACATTAGAATATCCCTTAGCAAATTCAGGCTTAGCAATCACTATCTTCCCATTAAAACAGGAAAATGGAATAAGATAAATAGAGAAGAACGATTGTGTACACTCTGCAATATATCAATAGGTGATGAGTTCCATTTCCTTCTGTGTTGTCCCATATTACAAAAATTAAGAATAAAATATTTTGCCAAATATTTTCATTGTAAACCAACTATTCACAAATGTATATACCCGATGACTACAACCTACAGACCATTACTATTTAAAATTCCAGCTTACATAACTAAAGCCATGACAGTGTACAGCAAATAGAAGCAAATGAGTAACAACACAATGCCAGTTGTAAATAACATTACTTTTATTAGACTTAGTTTCCCAAACTTGCAACGTGTTTATGGTATATATGAATGTCTATGTGTATGTATACATATAATAACAATGTAATGTATATAAATACAATGTATAGTGTATATACGATGAATGTATATATTTTGAGTATGTGTGTGTATGTGTATATGTATGTATATTTTATATGTTAATTCTTGTACTCTCCATGTCACCGAAAGTGACTTTTGAGAATAAACAATTTGATTGATTTGATAAACCAGTGTAATGGACCTTGCATAGAACCTCCTCAGGTGGCTAATCACAATAAAGCGTTCATGACATAAGTATTTGTTATCAATCACAGGTAAGTCTACCTGACCGTTAAGTGTCCATAAGTAGATGACGGGATTGGTCAAACTGGTCAATAGGCAACTACAGTACCTACTCAGAAAAACTTACATAAGATGTATACCATGACAATTTAAATGGAAATATTTGTTTGTACAGGTACAGGTACACATACATCATTTTTAATTGTAATTAGGTACTTGTGTAATACATGTCTACGCAATGTAGGTAATGTTAACTTTTGACATCCCAGTAAAATACAGACAATGGACAAATAATAAACGTTCAATTATAAATAAATTGGATGTTGGTGGTAAATCAACACGACTTTTCAAAATTATAACTATGAAAGTTATTATTGTGTAAATACTAAACAAATTTTTATCAGCAAATTTTGTTAAAAATAGTTTTAGATCAGTTACACTAGAAAAAAATGTATACAAATTATTTAGCGGTTTTCTATTTGTTTGATGATATTTACTGCTGAAATATTATCAAACCAGTAGAAAACCGCTAAATAATTTCTATACATTTTTTCCAGTGTTAGTAAATAGTGAATGAGGTGAGTGAGTGTGATGCTTGCTTATTTGTTTGTTTTACGCCGCTTCGGGCAATATCACAGCCATTACCAGAGGGCGGTAAGTGAATAGAGTTTACGCTTACAAATGTTTTAACACTTAAAGTGCTGAGCACAACATTCGCTCATTTTAGTCATTAGTCATTAAATTTCAACTGAAACAAGTTGTTGAAAATCTATCCTCTGGTAATTTGTTTTTAAGAGCTTCGACGGGAGCTCTTTTAAACAAACTATCTGAGGGTAGATTTTCAATAACACAAGATGGTCAAAATTTTTAGACTGGTTGAAATGCACTTAGCATTTTAAGGGTTAAAGGGCCGACAAAACATATGTTTTCTTTGGTTTACGATAACCAAATACAACTATTATAAACTGTGCACTTTCCACAAACAGTTCGTCTTCTATAAATTTTCTTTAGACAGTGCAACGTATACAGCAGTTTTGGTCTTTATAAACCTCAAAACTCCGTGAGTAGCATGCGGTGTGTCAAATTAACTACATATTAATATACAAATACATTCGACATACAATAGCATATTAATTTGCATAATGAATATATTAATAACCAGCTCACATACGTCACAGCTGTCAACTTTGTGGTTTTAATAACAACAGATGTGTACGTGTACATATAATTTGAACCAGGTGAACGCGTGCATGGTAGTAAAATAGATGTAATAAAGTAAACAACAATTAGAGAAATGACGGCTTGTCTATAAAGTGAAACGTTATAAATTATAAAAGGTATTAAGACAATTGACACAAGGGCCAAGGGTTTTGATTTACAAATTCAAGAATCATCGTAATGTACTTCTCAATTTGGTTTTAATGTTAACAGTTTACAACGATTATAACCACAAACCTAAATCATTCGCAAACACCTATTCAGGAACAAGGATAGTGAGCGTAATATTTCCCAATAACATACTTTGATTAGATAAAAACAGAAGTCAATAGACATCAGTGAAAGGGAAATATGTTAAAAAGATAAACGGTTTTTGTATTTACGGGGACGGATAACAATGTGAGGATTTTAAAATTTTTATATGAGATAAATATGTGACTGGACCAAGTTCGGTTTTCAAATATCAAGGTTACTGTAAACTGTTAACTTTCAACAACAAAAACATCATAGATTTTTCTATGTTAAATTGCTCAGTTTCAACACTTTTGGTGTTTGTGAGATAAAGCCAATGACACAGAGTACTTGTATACTATAGGAAAGTAGCTTGGCTACTCCTATAAAAGTTCAGCCATTTGTGACGGCACAGTGCCCTATGAGCCATGTTCCTCGTTACAACTATTTGAGATGTTACCAATACACGACTTGGTTGTCAGTTAAACAGGGGCAATGGTTTCCGGCTCAATTAACAACAGGTTGCTACAACCTTTCTCAGGCTTACACAGCCTTAAGTTAGTGTGCATCTGTTGAAATACTAGAACAGGTTTGAAGAAGGCCAAAATCGTTGCTAACTGTGCACTTTCCAAAGAAAAACAAGTTTTTCTTTGGAAAGTGCACAGTTTGCAACAGTTTTAATATTTGTAAAGCAAACTTATTGTGAATTAAGCAATTGTGACTATGTGGTGATAATGTTTTCAGGTTTTTGTGAAACCCGGGAGTTGATGTCGCAAAAGTTGCAAGGTTTATTAAGCTGGAAGCACATACTGATCTACCATCACAAAGTGAACAGTTCATAACCATTTTGACATTTGCAAACCGAACTAATTGGCTCGGTGAAACAAGTAGGGCGTTGTAATAACACATTGATGGGAAATATAATACACGGACAAATAGAAGTAAGGTAAAACATCAATATCATCTAACAACCTATTACATCTGTTATTAACAGGAAACGGGGTTTGGTTGACGGGATGGTTGAATACTGGAAAAAAACCATTCAGAATTTATATTTAATATATGCATATAATGTAAAATTGATCAGGAATGCAAAAACTTTGAACATTTATACGACACAGATCAAATATCAAACAGTTATGAAATACAACTTAAAACTTATAAAAAATAACTAAAGAGAAATGCTTTCAGCATACACCCCTGCCGTACACCAACCATCTTTGTTAAGAATTGCATAATTGATCATTGTATCGATTGAAACCTAAAAATAGTTTGCAACATTTATGATGTGACATAAATGAAGTGTTACCATAACAGTTTTATTTCCCTTCTGGGTAAAAAAAAATTGTGAGAGTGGTAAATCTAAGAGATAAAATTTCTCCGCGAGAACATCCCAAAGATTCATTAGAAACCAAACACTCAAATGAATCATATTGATGACGTCATGTGTAAAGCATGCAGGGATAACGCGAACATAACCACGCAAGTAAGTATGTTTGGGGTTATAATCGCATCAGGTATCAACAAAGAGATGTTTGTACGTAGTAACTACGACTCGGCTCCTAATCCGCCTAAGGTGTTGGTACACAGATTTATTGGGATTCTTACACCTTCAGAACAAATGGCTGAGATCACCTACCGCAACTATGTGGAAACGCCGAGATGTTTGAAGCTGGATACACTCAAACGGAAATCAGATATTCTCTTATATAAGCATGTATTGCAAATATATGGGCATTGTAAATTGTATCTATTGAGGGCAGTTTCTCTGCACGTTGTTGTTGTTTTTTTCTCGGCCCCGTTCCTTAAAGCGATCTTAGGCTGGTTTGATTGTGAGTGCTAAAGTATAAAATTGGTTTATGACTGTCGCAGTGTAGAGATCGCTTTGGAACCATTCGGCACCGGTTCCAAATCGATTTCTGTACTACAACAGTCGTAAGCCTATAATAAGAAACAATTTCACAAGACATTGTTTCAAAAATCACTTACGATGAACTAAGAAAGCTTTGAGCAACGGGGGGCCTGTATTGTGATACGTTGCCTGATGATTGTAATAGATTGTCAAGAGGTGGACTAAACAAAAAAATGATATGAATTTATTGCTGCTAAATACAAATTTCAAGTGAACAACTATTTGTGTTTAAATGTGAAATGACATTAATTTTATATTTGCTCAAAAAAGTATTTAATAACATTATTTAAATGATCTCTTTCGCTTTAGTTACAGGAAACGGAAGGATTTAAATAAAGTATACCTAATATGTTTAATTAGGTGCGATGTGATGGATTATAATGCATGACTTATTTCACTCTGTTTATAAATATAATGCGCAATTATAAATATTTCAAATTTGACAAATGATTACTAGGCCAATGGGTACAATTCACAATTGCCCAAAATCATTAACATCTGTGCAGTCCCCACACCACACCCACCCCCCTTCAAATACATACTTTTTACTTTGGGCAGTTTACAATGGATAAACATTTTGCCCACTGTGTAATATGGACATGCAGTATAGAAGTATTTACTATGTACAGCACACCACAGTGTTGTCTCGCAGCAACACCTACTTATAAATATAATAAAACTGATACGCATATATGCCAAGCCAACATATTTTTCATGAAAATCAAAACAACATGTCTTACTATGACATTTGTAAAACAAAACACTTATAGATACACACATTCGGTCAATGGGTGTGCGTTTCTAAAAGAAACAAGTTCTTTGTCAACTAGACCTAATGGCTCAGTGAATGTCGTAGTTCAAAATAACAAAATTAATTATCCCTCTTGTGTTTGAGATTAAAACAAAATAGTACAGCTTTTATTGAATCCTTTTCAATTAAATAAAACCAACAAGTTCTTGTTTATGAAAGCATCTCGGCGCTGATGCCGCATGTTTTAGACCGTGACCCGATTTTACGTCCGTTTTACAAATCTCTCTCGGACCACGTCATGAACTGGCCTTGACCCTGTTTCACAAAGCAATCGTAACTTTACGACCTCGTAAACGATCGATGTTACTGGGCCAATGGATTTTGTTCACAAATGCAAAAAAGTAGTTGCAAACAGTGCCCTTTTAAAGAAAAACAAGTTTACAACGATGTGCACTTTGTAAATTAAACCTGTTGGTCCAATGACATGGTTTGCAATATCGTAGACTTTCTAAAATAGAGCACAGAAACTTTAGACTCGAATCTAGAGCCTTGTTTTGCAAAGCTGCCTTCGTGTTAAGATGATCGTAAGCGACTTTTAAAACAATGTCCCGTGGAGTTGTTTCTTAACATAGGCTTACGACTGTCGAATGGCACCGGTTCAAAAGCGAGTTCTGCGCTACGGCAGAAATCAACTTAGCCTTTAAGGAAATTAAAGGGGTCCTGGTCTACAAATTAAAGTCGTAGACTCCCGGTGACTTTCTAAAACAGCTCAGAAAATTTAAACTTAGTTCAGGAATTTTATGAAGATTATGACGTCGTAAGTGCTAGCTGCGGTGGTATCGACACATCCAACATTGACATACTGTTGAAAGACTGATCAGTTGTACTTCTTTTGGAGCAAATTACCACTGGCAAGCCTTTTAGCAGCTCAGAGTTGTCAAAGACACTTGACTTAATATGTGTTTTTCAGATTGTGTTAAGATTTGTCTCTGACCGCGTCAGACTAACCATATCATTAAGTGTCGCATCTACTGATCCCAGCTCGACTCTGGTGAAACAGAAACATCCCCTGTCCCCCTGTGTAATGCTTCTGAGTGGAGTATTTAATTGTATTTAAGGAACTGTGGCACATGTCGTTGGACAGAGTGCAATACATCATATCAACCCTAATTCTCTTTTTTAACTGTCTGATGCCGTAAAACTGAAAAAACCTTTAAAAATTATTTTAGCAAAACAACTCCATGGAAAGCATACCTAAGACACAGTGTTACGTCTAACTATCAACGAATACATGTGTAAGATATATGTATAAGATATTTTGTTGTCACCAATGAATAGAAGGTGTAAGCAAATACTCTGAAAAAGTGTTCCCATATTTAAAAAAATGAAATAAAAATTTATTGTGGAAACTGTATTACTTTTGAACGCCATTTACACATCGATGATGCTTTTATTTACAATACACTGGTATGCTACAACTCCACTATTACACAGATATTTGACAACAAGAGTGTCAGGGGGACACAAGCAGGCGATGTTGGGAAATTCAATCATCTTGCAGGGTAACAGGGGTAATAGAAATCGATGGGAGCGACTGCAGAACAGACTCACTCTCTCAGTGTAGCTGATAGGTACTACCGGCTGTGTGCAATCAGGCCCACCTTGCACGAACTATTTGTAATCTTAAAAGTTGTAACACTGGGCCAATATGCTTGTTTATAAATGCCACAGTTGTTGTAAACTGTGTATTTTCCAAAGAAAAACTTGTTTACAACAATTATAGCATTTGTAAACTGATCTGATAAACTCAGCTTAAATATTTACTACTACGTACAGATTTACAAGTCTTGTTGTGGCAAAGGTTTTGTGCATGTGGGATGAACAATGAATAGCTATACAGGGACATGGGAACAGCGAATTCTCTTGACCTTTGTGAATTCAGATTGTGTTATTGGATAAGGTTATTATTGCCAATTTGATGGGTAATCTCATAACGACATATTTACTCTAGGGGAAAAGGTGAAATGATTTGTGGGTAATATGATGCAGCCAACGTAATAGCTGGGCGGAACGCTAAAGTTTGGTAGTCATATATACATGTACTATCTTCATCAACCTCGGTCGCCGTTAATGGCTGCAATATTGCCCAAACGGCGTAAAACAATAACTCACTCACTCACTCATCAACCTCGGACGTACATGTTATGTTTGATTATATCAGTAAAGATAGCAAAACTATGTGTGCAGTTCAGTTCTAGAATATGAAGACTGTAAACGCCGTGCTCACGTTACATGACGTTTTAAAACAATCATACCCGCGCCCAGGGTGCTCGGTGTCCATCTCTGAGTTGGAAACCTTTCAACATGCACTGAGGACAGAGTAGAATGCTCTAACAGAGTAAAACTCTTGGTTCGCAGGCTTCACTCTACCACATAGTCACATTGGTGATACAGGCTTTCCCCCTGTCATAAACCTTGCCGCTGTGATTTAATTAAAAAATAAATAAACGGCATTAAACTCTAGCTTACTCACATAAAAACAATTCTTAGACAATACACTCGGCTAATGAGTTTGGTTTACAAATGCCAAAGGTGCCGTAAATTGTGAACCGATATTTGTAAGTAATGGTCATAGTCCCAATACTATTAAAAAAAGAACACTAAAACTTGTTTGTTTTAGGTCATACTTTTTGCCAGGTCGTATTTTGCCAGTTACCTACGTGTTCTAATTATAAAAATACAGTCACATCTCGCTTATCCAGACACTCAATTTATCGTCCGGATAAATGAATTTCCGGATATCCTTGTATATATTTAAACATAGATTACAAACACTGAGAACTGGACTCAGATGTTATTCTTAATGTTAAATCTTCAACAATTAAAAATACAACAAAGAAAATGGACATACATGTACATGTACATGTATATTAGTGATTTATTTTTAATCAATAAAAATACACCATATTCGTCGGCAGTAACAGTCACAGATGTAACTGCTGCAAACACTCGTAATGCATCGCAATCTTCACACAAGGCCGTGTCGTCTTCTGTGTCGTTGCCGTTGTGGTATTTTGGTTTAATGAGGCCAACAACAAAAATGTTGTGTTTCCTATTACATGTCTTGAAAATTTAGGGTAGGTCGGTCGGGAAATATTTTTTTTATCGAAATATTTTTGTCCTGATATCAAATTTTAACCCTTAAAGTGCTGAGTGGATTTCAGCCAGTCTTA
>JAULCD010101999.1:0-11533 GCA_032361085.1 Calliostoma canaliculatum
ACACTATGATCTCTTTAACACTATGATCTCTTTAACACTATGATCTCTTTAACACTATGATCTCTTTAACACTATGATCTCTTTAACACTATGATCTCTTTAACACTATGACCGCTTTGTGGAACGGGGACCGTTGTGTGTCAAAATATATTACCGGGTGTAGAGTTTTCAATGACGTCAAAGACGTAGAAAGATTGGTTGAAGGTTGGCCGGTTGTCGTTGATATCCTCGACTTTCACCACGAGATTGACCGACACTTGGTGACCTCCCAGGTCCGTCACAGTCAGGTTGTTGTTACTGATTATCTCGCTGATAGACTCTCTATCAATCCTTCCCATCACTTGGAACTGACCATTGGGTAATCCCGTCAACATACTATGAAACAGTCCTGAATCAACATTAACAGTGTTGTCAGTTATTACTTCTTGGTAACGCACTTGGCAACGCACTTGGTATGGCGTTATGTAATTATTCTATTCACAACGTGCGATCAATTTTATACAAACACGCTAATGTCGTACAAGCGTGTTTTTGTGAAATGCAAATTAACACTGTTGATACGGTGTTTACCTTAAAGTGCCAGTTTGTTGTTAAAATGACGCAAAACTGTGATTATCTGGTGATGTGTATTGCAAAATAAAACTAACTAATACTAAATTCAATGTTAACTCAGTTGCAACCCCAGCTCCCTAGGACGTTAACAACTTATGCTGTCTATTAGGCGCTAGAAGGTTAACATTCTCACTGCACATGTTTCCTATACCAGGTACTCCCTGATACTACTGGGAAAATGTGACATTGTTGACATTGTTGACGTCGTTGATAATCCAGACGTTTGAAATGAAAGCGATTGAGGAATTTGGGGTTTAAACCTTTGTGTGTCAAGCTCAGCATTTGTCCGTTTCAAAATCCACATTACAATCAAAATAGGTTGTTTGATATCGTCTTGTAATAACTTTTTAAACGAGCATTTTATCGGAGCTATTTTAAAGAAACCCACCAGGATAGGTTTTGAACAACACAAAGTAGCCACAGATTTACATCCTACTAAAATCAACTCAGCACACTGAGGGTTTAACCTGTGTTTAATAATGTTTAATTCCTCGTAAAGCGGCAAGATTGATTAGAGATTACAACATTCTCCACTTATGTGGTTACACAAAACTTCGGCTGGTACCCGTCCACCAAAAGTGGTGCCTTGTTGTACCATTACATGTAGATTTGTTTTCTTAAACACGACACTAAGCCAAAGGGCTGGATTCGAACTTACGGTCGCCTGGTCCGTGTCCAGCTAGCTCTGGTAAACACCCTTATCTCCCAACCCCCTTAAGACCAAAAGGTCCGGGTTCAAATCCCGCCCTTGGGTCTAGGCGTCGTTCTCTCAAATGGGAAACCTTTAAACACGCAGTGATGGGGAAGTGGATTGCTTAAACACAGTAACACTCTTGGTTCGCAGGTACCAGCCTAAGCTCGAAGTTTTTACTGCATCACATAACCACATTGGTGACATGGACATTCCGCCTACCAGAACCAGAACCCTTGACGTCGAGACATTAATGGAAATGTTGAAAACAGCGTTAAATCATAACTTACGTACTCATTCACTCAATACTTTCAGAATTCAGCAAATTAAGCTAATTGGGGGTCAAAATTAACACCTTAATTTTTATACAAGAGTACGGTACATTACTAACTATTTCATACAACGAGATTATAGTACATTACCATGTATTTCATACATCTAGACTATGGTACATCACCTTCAAGTTCATACATCCAAACTACTGCACATTACCTTGTATTTCATGAAACCAGACTGTGATACATTACCACATATTTCAAACAACCAGACTATGGTACATTGCCACATATTTCATACATCCAGACAATGGTACATTACAATCGAGTTCATACATCTAAACTATTGTACATTACCATCTATTTCATACAACAAGACTATGGTACATTACCATGTATTTCATACATCCAGACTATTGTACATTACCATCTATTTCATACAACCAGACTATGGTACATTACCACCATTTCATACATCCAGATTATGGTACATTACCATCTATTTCATACAATCATACTATGGTACATAGCATATAGTTCAGACTATAGTACATTACCATCATTTTCAAACAACCAGACTATAGTACATTACCATCTTTTTCATACAACTATACTATGGTACATTCCCATCTATTCCATACAACCAGACTATAGTACATTACCACATATTTCATACAACCAGACTACAGTACATTACCACATATTCTATACAACCATTATATGGTACATTACCATATATTTCATACATCTAGAACTTAGTGCATTACCATATACATCATACAACCACACTATGGTACATTACTACATAGTTCATACAACCAGACTATAGTACGTTACCATATTATTCATACAACCATACTGTGATGTATTATCATCTATTTCATACAACAAAACTACTGTACATTACCATTTTTTTCATACAAGCAGACTATGGTACATTGCCATCTATTTCCTACAACCAGACTATGGTACATTACCATGTATTTCATACAGCCAGACTATGGTACATTACAATGTATTTCATACATCCAGACTATTGTACATTACCATATGATTCATAAAAACAGACTATGGTACATTACCATATATTTCATACAACCAGACTATGGTACATTACTATCTTTTTCATACAAGCAGACTATGGTACATTGCCATCTATTTCATACAACCAGACTATGGTACATTACCATCTTTTTTTTATACAACAAGACTATGGTACATTACCATATATTTCATACAACTATACTATGGTACATATCATATAGTTCATACAACCAGACTATAGTACATTACTATGTATTTCATACATCCAGATTATTGTACATTACCATCTATTTCATATTCCATTCGGTCCCCAGTATCGGGGTCTGTGACATTCAGTCCCAACCCAATGACCGTCCCGTTAGGAAGTTCCTCTGGGATGGAGACGGACGGAGGTGCACTTATCACTGGGCTTTCGTCATTGGCGTCTTGAACTACGACAGTCATTGATGTGGACAACCCGATGTTCGTGCTAAATCAAAGTAAACTCTGTTTTCATTATTTATCGAACTATTTTTTAAAGAAAATATTTACACTACCAGTGCTACTAACATACAATAGTGTTTTTTTTACCCAATAGTCAATGATACTAACATGCAATGGTAATACATTACCCGATAGTCAATGTTACTGACATACAATGGTGATATATTACTCTTTGATCAATGTTACAAACAGGCAATGGTAATGCATTACCCGATATTCATTGTTACTAACATGCAAATGGTAAAGCATTACTTTATTGTCATTGTTACTGATATGCAGTGGTTATGTATTACTCTATATTTATTGTTACTAACCGGCAATGGTAGTGTATCACCCCATAGTCACTGTTACTACCATGCATTGGTAATATATTACCCGATAGTCAATGTTACTGACATGCGATCGTAATGTATTACCCTATAGTTAATGTTACTAACAGGCAATTGTAATGCATCACCCGATAGTCACTGTTACTAACATGCATTGGTAATATATTACCCAATAACCAATGTTACTTACAAACAATGGTAATGCATTACCCTATAATCAAGGTTACTAACATGCAATGGTAATGTATTACCCGATAGTCAATGTTACTGACATGCGTTTGTAATGTATTACCCTATAGTTAATGTTACTAACAGGCAAGTGTAATGCATTTCCTGATATTCAATGTTACTAGCACGCAATGGTAATGTATTACCTGATAGTCGATGTTACTAACAGAAAATGGTAATATATTACCCGATAATGAATGTTACTAACATCCCATGGTAATGTATTACCCTATAGTCAATGTATGAAATGTGCGGTCCTCGTAATCCAGGTGTTTTGCTAGTTTGAGCGTGGTTTTGTCAACAGAGAACAAATGCGCTGTGTCCCCAGTAACTGTGAACGTGACCTCGCTGTTCGGAGGCTTGATAACCAGCTCCAACACAGTGTCACCCGGTTTGGCTGTTTCGGTGACCTCGACTTTGGTGTTGCCGCTAGGGGACGGCTTGAAGAAGGATGTATCAGCTTCCGCTAAACAAGAAAGAAACAAAAACACCTTTACTTAAGACACATTTAAAAAAGTCTTTATACATAACTGGGCAGGCTTTTTATATGTATTGTTCTGTTTATAACTGCAAAGGCCATGTTCATAATTACTTACTTTGTACAGGTCACAAATATTTTGTGGTTTTGAAACTAAACTAAGGTTTAGTTTGCAATCTAGGCGTTTGTAAATCTAACTACTCAGTGTGAGCAATATGTGGTTGTCAATTATTCGTTTGTGTGTTACGTCTAATACAATGTTATCAAACCAGGAAATATAAAAGGTACACTGGTCCGCACTGAAAACGCATAGCTCAGTTTAAGGTGTAATAAAATGAGCACAAAAATAATAGTTTGGATGCAAAATCATTTTATTCATTTCACAGAGTAAAGAGTATTATGTGTGGTTTAGAATGAAAATGGATATTGACAAGAAACGAGTCAAACAAGGTCACCCCTTCAACTCAGTCGGTATCTTCTTTGTCCTCCATTCACTCTAACGCAAGCATTGAGATGATGGGGCAGCGAGCAACAGAGCATGCAATAAAGGCTATGAATGTTCCTTCATCCTTGCGGCCAATATTCTATTTTATTCTATTATATTATATTATATTCACCCCCGTGGGGTTTCCGGTGAGTGTTTTCGGACACTGGGAAGAATAGGACCCCAGTAGCCCCATGCTTGACGTACATGCCGTCAAAAATGGGGGATCTTTTGCTGTAACTTTTCTTTCTGTCACTCTCTTTTTCTCAAATGTTACTCCCTCGGTGTGCCTGTTGTACACCACATGGCGACATAGCTGAAATATTGCTGAAAGCCATGTAAAACTCTATTTCACTCACTCACTCACTCACTCACTCACTCGCTCACCAGGTCAGCCATTTGCAAAGAGAATGTGAAGGCCAATGACACGAGGCGTAATTTTTAACCCCCTTGATGCCGAGTACAGCATAAGCCCGCCAGTGAGTCCAGGCACTTTTGATGTCGTCGATATGTCAATGTTTGACAAATATTGCCACTGAAATATTAGTTTGAATAATAATTCGTTACAATTTTAGACCAATAATGATGATTTAATTGTCTTTTGAGTTGAGCCATTTGAAATATAAACTTAAAACATAAGTTAATGTTCATAAAATGAATATTATCAGCAAGAAACTGGTACATTGTTTATAATCTTCCGCCATTTGGCTTTGAATGATGAAAAGTGTAAGTATTTATCAGTTTGGGAGAAATTGAAGATTGTGTTATAAAGCCTGGTCTTTAAGTTTAAGCTAAATTTAGTTGCTGACGCTAAATTTCTTTCATTTAAAAGGGACCAATGCAGTTATAACTTTGTTTCTTTGTGTGTTGTTGCTGTTTTGATTTTTGTTGTGTACATATCCATCGTAGCTGCAGCTGTTGTACATAAAACATTTATATTTAATATCTTGAGACAATTTTACGTTTTGCACCAACTAATTTACTAAATCTAATTTACACCTACGAAACATTTGACCAACTGCGTAGTTATATTTTGCATAAAATATTTTTACATGTACGGCAGTTACCTCTACCATCTACCACTACCACCTACCATCTACCTTTTACAATCGACATCTACTTCTACTCTACCAACTACCATCTACCATCAACCATCTACCTCTACCTTTAACCTCTACCTCTACTTCTACCTTTTACCCTCTACCTCAACCTCGACCATCTACTATCTACCTTCTACCTTTAAAATCATCTTTACTCTCTACGGTCTATATAACCACTACTTTTATCTCTATTTATATCTCTACCTTCTAACGTCTACCATCCACCCTACCTCTACCTTTTACCATCTACCCTCTTCCTCAACCTCTACTATCTACCTTCTACCTTTATCATCTATACCATCTAATTCTACCATATATATAACTACTACTTCCATCTCTATTTCTATCTCTACCTTCTACCTCTACCATCTACCTTTTACCTCTACTATCTACCATCTATCATTTACCATGTACAATCTTCCTCTACCATTTACCATCTACATCTACGATCTACCTATCAATTATTATCTACCATCTACCTCTACCATCTATCATTTACCACCCACCATCTACCCTCTACGATCTACCTTTACCATTTACCATCTACCTCTACGATCTACCAGCTAACATCCACCTCTACCATCTACACTCTATCATCTATTATTTACCATCTACCATCTACCTCTACCATCTATCACTTACCATCTACCATCTACCTTCTACTATCTACCATCTACCTCTACCATCTATCATTTGCCACCTACCATCTACCCTCTACGATCTACCTTTACCATTTACCATCTACCTCTACGATCTACCAGCTACCATCCACCTCTACCATCTACACTCTACCATCTACTCTACCATCTATTATTTACCATCTACCATCTACCTCTACCATCTACCATCTACCATCTACCTCTACCATCTACCATCTACCATCTACCTCTACTTCTACCTTCTACCAGCTACCTCTACCATCTACCATCTACCTCTACCTCCACCTCTGACTCTACCTCAACCCAAACCATCAACCTCTCCCTCTACCATCTACCATCTACTTCTTCCTCTACTTCTACATTCTACCATCTACCTCTACCATCTACTATATACTATCTACCATCTACTTTCTACATTTACATCTACCCTCCTTATTTACATCTTCTTTATACCTCTACCTCTACCTCTACCTCTACCTCTACCTCTATCCCTACCTCTACCTCTACTAAGTACAATCTACCTCTACTACTACCTGTACATCTACCATCTAACATCTACCTCTATCACTACCTCAACCTCTACCTCTACTATCTACCATCTACTTCAAACTCGTGTCAGGTTTATGTTTAGTCCGTGTTAGATTCTTTCTTTCATATGACACAGTGTCTTGTGGTAACCATTATCAGGTTTCTCCACATGACATTGTATGATAAACACGTTACGGCTACACTTCTGTTTTGTTCGAGCAAATGTATTTAGAGTCAGTATTATTAAAAAACTCTCATGGCTTGTGAACAAATGCCAAACAGTTATAAAATGAAATAATTTGGATTGCAACTGTGTTATTGTAAATACGACATTTGAAGGTTCCATCTCGTCCCTTCGCCATTTACATCAGGCATGAGCAGGGGTTAGCTCCAAAACGTCGTTTATAACAGACACAAACTTTGTAATGTTTACAAAAAGTATTGCCAAAAATTATTAACGTTGGTTCGTGTTCTGCGGAAACACTTTTTTAACATTTGTGATCCCATAAGCGCAGTGACATGTTTAAAATGACCCGAGTCTGAAAGTCCGTGATTCATTCCACAGACTCCTTGTCTTTGTGTCCATTGGACAAAATAAATAAAATAATCCAGTCGTTCTTTGGCGTTGATATTGCAAACATTGTGTGTCTATGATTTATGTTGGTTATTGTTGTAACTTTGATTTATGTTGGTTATTGTTGTAACTATGATTTATGTTGGTTATTGTTGTAACTATGATTTATGTTGGTTATTGTTGTAACTATGATTTATGTTAGTTATTGTTGTAACTATGATTTATGTTGGTTATTGTTGTAACTATGATCTGTGTTGGTTATTGTTAAACTGTAACTTATATTAGTTATTCTTGTAACTATGATTTATGTTGGTTATGGTTATAACTGCGATTTATATTGGTTATTGGTGAAACAATGCAATCCAGACATATCAATATTTAAATAATGCTATTTGACTTTTGTTCTGTTGCTTATTCTTGGCTTATTCTTGTGTGAATGTATTGATTTGCTAATAGTACTACTTGCGTATCACATAGACTTTGTTTGCAGATTTGAGCTGAGTCGTGAGGCGAAGGAGAAGTGAACAGAAGCCTTATCAAGATGTTTCTCAGTAAGTGTTTGATGCTGTTCTTTTACATGACACAGAATGTTGTCGTGGCCACAACCAGATCATCCCACATGACTTTGTCTGCTAAACACGTTAATGCTACACCTCTGGTTTGTTTGACTAAAGAAAGACGTTTACAGTGTGTAATAAGTTGCATGACTGTGGGATGTCGAAAGTTTAAATATAAACCAACATACAAGATGTGTCTCTTGTATGGATCTTCTTCAGAAAGACTTCCACAAGCGTTTGGTGGCACAATTGACTTACAACAGTGTCTGTCCTCATCAGGTAAGACAAACATTTTATCCAAAATGAACACAACTAACGTTCAGTTTAACTATTTTATGGTTGTTGGGTAATGTAAACACATTTTCCTAAATCATCTTATCAAGACAGACAGACAGACAGACAGACAGACAGACAGACGGACGGACGGACGGACGGACAGACAGATAGACAGACAGACAGACACATGTACATGCAGAGTGGAGAAAGTACAACGGGGCAGTAGAACTGGTTTTAATGAGATTAAAATTCAGTTAAACACTGATCTTTTTAACATTAACATTGGTGTAGAAATTGATTTGAATTGACACAGATTATCGATACAGAACATAATAATGAATCGATACACTGACTACTGTATCGTGTATTGCATCGTCAGAGAAAATATCGCGATACATTGATGTATCGGCGTATCGTGACACCCCTAAAAAAGACCAAATTAATTCAATTTTGACACCGGGGACAGGCCAAAACGGCTCCAAGACAGAAAGGCTCCAGATTAATTGGCCAAAACGGCCCCAGATGAACTGAATGAAGCAAATATTATTACTTTATTTGCACTTTATATGCTGATGATACCATACTTATCTCTTCAGATCCAAATGATTTACAATCCATGTTAGATGCATTTCATAATTACTGTAAACAATAGAAGCTTAAAATTAGCATTCAAAATCCAAAATTGTTATATTTGGCGGTTCAAAAAAAGCGTATAAACAATGTTTTAAAATTGGATACACTATTTTGGAAAATGTGGACTCATATCACTATCTTGAAATTACGTTACAAAGTAATAATACATTTACAAAATCTTAACGCTTACTTGTTAAAAAAGCAACAACAGTTATGTTCTTTGTTTTAAAGCAAAGTTGAAATTTAAACCTACCAATTAATTGCCAGTTAAAGCTTTTTGATTACATGGTAACCTCTATAGTTCTTCATGGATGCAAAATTTGGGGTTTTTAAAATATATCTTGTTTTGAAAACGTCCATTTACGTTTCCTCAAATATTTAACTTTATTAAGAAACAGTACACCTAACTTTATGATTTATGGAGAGCTTGGTAGATACCCACTTGTTAACATAGTTAAAAGTAAAATGATTTGTTTTGGGGAAAAACTATTAATGGGAAAGGCATCAAAATTATCTCTTCTAATATACAAACCTATTTATAATAACTATTTGTTTCGAAAATTGGATCATAAATGGATAATGTTCATTAAGAAAACTTTTGACGAACTAGGTTTAAGCTTTTAATGGGACTCGCAAAATTTCCAAAATATATTTGTGATTAAAAACATGGTTAATACAAGATTAAAGAACATATTTAAACCAGAATGGGTATCTGATATAGAGCGTTCATCTAAAGGAATTACTTATAATATTGCTAAAAATATAGATCTACATTTAGAACCGTATTTTACTTTCTTGCAAGAAAACAATAGCATATATTTACTAAAATTTAGAACTTCAAATAAGTATATCCCCATTGGAACAGGCAGATGGAAAAACTTACCCTTAATTGACAGAATTTGTAAATTATGTAATATGAATGATATTGGTGATGAATTCCACTATCTCTTTGTTTACCCTGTATTTGAAACAGGTTGAAAACAGTTAGTATTATTACATCAAACCAATTATTTATAAAATGAATGGTCTCTTTAATAATCCCAAATTAGGAACTGTTAAAAAAAATATTCTAAATTCTGTAAGAAAATTATGTTAGTTTTTTAAAGGAAATTATATAAATTTTACTGTTACACTTATCTTATGTCTCATACCTATGCATATATTATCTTTAAAGCTCAAGCGCACCAGTGTACATATATGTTCTGTATTTATATTATCTTATCTGTACATATGCATACTATGTTGTATATACTGTACCTCAGATACCGCTGAATGTGGCCTGAGTGTAATAAAGTTAAGTTTAGTTCAGTCAGAGGACTGACTAATTAATGTTTACTGACTGGACTGTCATTATTACTGACATTGATTATTAGTGTGATTAGACGAATACTGACAGTAACAATGAAAACTCGGGTTTGTGTGTTCTATTTTATTTTTTTTATTTTTTTTTTATTTCTGACTGGGAAAAAAATTTCATTTAAATTATAAGGTGTTCTGGACTGACTGTATTGCTGCACAATCTTAATTAATCATAGCCAACTCCTGTCAAATCTAGAATTTTGGGAAAACTTGATTTTTGCCGTTTCCGTGAATTTCTCTATAATTATAACAAAGTTTCTTATCAACTTCTGTATTGTCTTAGTGGGACGTTTCGGTGTAGGCACTAACACCATTATCAAGCATATGGTACAAATTGGGAGGTTTAGTTTATATACATGTACAGAAGCCATTTGAGAAGGAGATGCCATGAAGTTGATAATTGATTTGATAGGAAGCAGTGAGTGGTTAAAACAACAAAGTTAACAAGGTGTGGGCTGGCTGTTACAACATTATAACGAATGAGTGGGCGAAGCCTCCTGCACCTTATAGGATCACAGAAGCCAGAAATGCAAAAGTTTATAAATGCAGTAAATGTAGGTGGATATTTTTCTCGATTTAAATTTGTTGTTAAGGGTTAATAGTTGATTAATAGTGGACCGTCCCTTTCTGGATCCATTGTGGTCGCGATCGGCAGCAAATCGATTATTATCTTCTATCCATGTAGACAGATGATTATTCATCACCGAACAGTAGATCTTGTAGCTGATTGGCGATAGGGTTATCCCTCAAATGTTTAGATGGATCACAATGATAAACATTAAAATTCTTTATAATTTGTTGTTTATCAGCCTTTGTGCAAATTTCTGGAATCCTCCCACACTTAAAACATATATTAAATACTAGTATGTCAAGAACAAATCTCTTGCACAGCGTATTTCCTGAATTAGAATATCGTCCAACCCTGTTGCTTTTCCCGTCTTCGTTTTAGAAATTCCATACCAAATTAACAGTCAAGAGTAGGGGTGTCAGGATAGGCTGATGCATCGATGCATCGCGATATTTCCTCTGACGATGCAATACACGATACAGTAGACAGTGTATCGATCATTCTAATCATAATCTGTGTCAATTCAAATTAATTTCTACACCAATATTAATGTTAAAATGATCAGTGTTCCACTGAGTTTGTACTAAAATGATCATGAACAATGGACATAATAATGTGACATGAACAAACATGTATCACAGTGTCAGCCTATCGG